>PVJH01034030.1:0-21037 GCA_004026705.1 Nesogale talazaci | reverse complement strand
AAATTAGTGAACTGACAGATTGTCTGCCTGGACCATATAGCTTTCAAATAGACAAATGTGAAATTCTCGAGCTAGAACCAATTCTTTCAAGAGGTTCCAACTAGCTTTTTCACCCTGTCATTTATTTTTTGGCCATGCTCTTTAGTGCAAATAAGCTTGTGTTTGACTCAAGTTTAAGGGACATGGCAGTTTGGGGCTTAAACAAAAAAAATTATAAAATGTGGCAGAACTTTAATACTTTTATAATACATTGCATCTTTTGCATATAGGCAACAGATTAGTGCTGCTTGCAATTGCTCGGAGCACACTGCCAACTCTTACAAGGAACCCGTTTCTGAATTTCATACTATTAGCTTAGATTACTACAGCTTTGAGCCTGTACCACATTATGCTTGGGTTAATATGTGCAAACATCATCAGTGTTTTAGAATTATACAACGAGCTATAGTAATTTTGGTTACTAAAGTGAATGCTCATATTTTGACTCATAACATCCGGCTGCCCTCCGAGTTTAATGTCCTCAAGGCAGGGATCCTATTACTTTGAAGGACACCATGTACACTTGCAGCTTCATTAGGTTACAAAGGACAATAAATAAAATGTATATTGCACAGATAAGAACAGTAGCTTATTTAATAAGATACATGGCATTGCACATCCTAATACCAGAGTTTTGAACCGGACCTTATTTTTTAGCTTATGGCTAGTGAATTCTTGGGAACTTTAAGCAGAAACAAATCATAGCATCATTTCATTTTTTTCCTATGAATTATCCATGAACTATGGAAAATGAAACAAAAAGACTGGCAGATGGCTTATTGGTTAGAGTATATTCAGTTGCCGGCATATATGCATCTATTCAATCTGCAGCTTTGAGATGGTAAAATCTTTGAAGTATACATATGTGGGAGATAAGTTGGCTGTTTGATTAATTCTTTACTTAGTTAATGAAAACACTAAGCAAATTATATTTAAATACAATGAACTAAAGATATCTATCTCTAAGCCTGATATAGTACATATGTGTATATGTGATCCTCAATGAGATGAATTAACATACTGGATGCAACAATGGGTTCAAACATGACAACAAATGTGAGAATAGTAAACGACCAGGCAGTGTTTCGTTCTGTCATACACTGGGTCGCTATGAGTTAAAACCAATGGCACCTAACAACCATATGTGTATATGTGTATATATACACAAATATATACAAACACATATACATACATACATATATCACATAGCAAATCTTATCTGACTAAAGATCCCCAAAGAAATCAATTAGACCTAAATGATGTAAATATTTTAGAATGGAAGGTTTTAAGAGAGAGTATACAGTTATAGGATAGTGATGGGGACAATCAAATACTGCAATATTCACAGTTCCAGTTTGCCCAAATCTGACAGGTGGATAGTCTTAGTAGGCACTATTAAGGGCAGCAGTAACAATCAGTAGTACTGTAATTCAAGTGCATGCCACTCCATGTACCCAGAACTTTTTTTTTTTTAAGCAAGTCTACAGTTATTTTACAGTTAAGACTTCTTAAAAACCCTTGTTATTTTTAGGGTCTCACCACCCACCATGTACGTTTAACACTATTAACCTTCAGTTGTTTCAGAGTGATTCAGATGGTCCACAATTATAATGAACTAATGAGATTCCTTCACGCTATGTGAAGAAAGGGGAAATGTCATCTGCACACCAACACCAGCACCTACAATTTTTTTTAAACTGACCTTATTACACGTGTTTAAGACTAAACCGCTAGAGGAAAAACATCATCAGTATAACTTTGAGTGACTTAACCCGTAAGTCTATTGTCGAGTCTATTCTGATTCATGGCGCCATAGGGTCTCCCAGACCGTGATCTTGACAGGTACGGGAGAAAGACGTGGCACTCTGCTTCTTTAAAGATCGAAAGCCGTAGAGACCGTGTGGGTATTTCTAATCTTTCCTAGAGGGCCACTGAGCCAGAATCAACTGGACGCAATGGGTATGAATTGGCTAGGGAGTCTTTATGGAAGCAGATGGCCACGTCTTTTCCTGAGAAGCTGCGGGTGGGTTTGAACTGATGACCTTTTTGGTTCATAGCCTTCTGACCTCAATCCATGCAGCCAACTCTCATCAATGATGTTGTATTTGGGGGCTGAAATCAGCGCCTGGGTCTAAAACACAAGGATCCACAAACCCAATGCATGCTCTAGAAGATTCGACTCATAGCGAGTCGACAGGGCAGAGAACTAGCATTGCTCCTTCGGTCGGTTTCCCAGGCTGTAAATCTTTATGGCCTCAGGCAGCCTCATCTTTTTCCTGCGGAGCAGCTAGTGGGGATTCAACTAGCAACTTGTTCGTTTGCAGCCAACAGCTTTAACCACTGTGCTACTAGGGGCTTTCTTTAGGCATGGTTGCATGGACTTACTGTGTGAAGTCAAGCTCAAAGACAATTACTGATATTTGGACTAAAATGTAGGTCAACATATGGAATTTCAGTTCATCCAAACATGGTGAGTTGGTACACACACAAGTATATCCATTTGTTTAAAAAATTGCTTAGATGTTGAAAAATTGCCGTGGTACTTCCTAGAAGGCAAATTGATGAATCTTATGTAAAGTAAATCTCTTTACATAACATAGAGAGCACCTTGGAAAAGGCCTGAAGTTTCCTTTCAAATATATTTATAACCAATCTTAAATAGTATTTTTTCCTAGACTGAAAATTTGTATTCTAAATTTCTTTAAAGATAAAACAATGTATGGAAGTTTTGACATTGTTTTTAAGGGCAGTCATTGCAAAAGTGTTACTAAAATGTATTATTACAGATCTAGCAGGTGCACCCACCCTTCTGAAATAGTTTGAAAGAAGAAACTCATAACATCTTGAGTCCATGACACATTTTGGAAAAAATAAAAATCCCTCACAACCTTCAAATTAGCACAAAAAACTAAAACATTGATATTTCCATAGCAAAGTCATAGGATGATGCCTCCTACTTAGCAGCGACAAAAAGGGATTTCTCAAACTTTGGGATGTCAATAAAAAACTAAGGTACAATAAGCAGAGGTGAAGATGGATTTGTAGCTAACTTAGAATAACCAATTAAAACTCTCCCATGGCTTTGATATGGCAATTATAAACTGTAGGGTTACCACAAAATTTGAAATTATAGGATACGTCAGTAGCTCTTAAGAAATATCATAACACTATATTTTTTAGGATTTTAATGAGCTAGTAAGATTTGAGCCTTTTATGGCACTGTTTAATATTTAGTTATCCAATGGATAATTAGGATATTTCTGCTTTTGTTTTTATAAATAAACATACTTATACTATGCCTAAGGTCAATTTCTGTTTCTGTGGTAACTGTGCTACAGTCAGCTTAGCAGTTTTTAATGAAGTAGGAATGGAGTTCTTTTTTGGGGAACTTGTGAAATAGAAATTCACACTTCCAATACTAAGTATGTATCTTTTTTTCCCCTTAGGATTATGTCATAGTGCAATGTCAACCTTAGTTACAGTATTAGAAGGTCAGAATGTCACATTTTTGTGCTGATTGGCATACTTCAAAAGTCTGGAGCTGATGAAGCAGATAAACTATTATAGCGCTGGGAAGGCTGGAATTTCCCCAAGAATTAGAGTGATCTATGTATAACATAACATGAGAATCGGACTCCTTGAACTTTAAACTACTTGAGGTATTACTACTAACAAAAGGGACCAAAAAAAAGAGAGAATTTTCTTCAAACGACTATGGATCAGTACTTCTAGCCAATTTACGATATTAAATTTTGCCTGATGGAGTTCAAATTCACCCTAGTCGAGGGGCTCTTGTTCTTCACCACTGGCCCTTCTGCCATCCATCCTCTTTTCTTTATGGCTGTTGCAAATTTTCCTCATCTCTTCTTCATACTTGATAAAATTCTCCCCAAACCTTGTCCATGCTTTGAACGGAACAGTAATAGTATGACGGTAAGGTGGCCTCACCTCACTTACCTTCAGGAAAATGCCATATTTATTAGAGCCCACATCAAAGTAGAACCTTTTACTGTCCACTCTGAAAGAAGTCCCCTCTGGTAGTTCAACCGGATCACCATCTGCCACTCTTCTTTCTTCTATGTCCCCTTCACCATAGTCTTCAATGAGCTGAACCAAGGCATCACGAAACTCAATCATTCCTTGTGCTGGGAGGACAATGGTCTGTTCCTGGCCCAAACTGTGACCAAAATAGCCTATCATGCCAGTCCCCCGCATCATGGTCTGTCTAATCCTTAGGAAGCGACCCCGCTGGTTTTCCTTCAGGTCGAGGTAATATTTCCGATTGTCCCTCTCTATGTAGTCCGTTTTGAGGACGCTGTGAGGGTGTTCCTCGGACCCCACCGAGACTGGTGGGGAGGGCGCCGCATGCTTGGGTCTCCTCCGGGAGCCTGGCTCCTTGCTGTGGCCGTGCTCCTGCCGGTGGCCCTTCAGGCCCAAGTGGGCGTAGTGCTCGATGAAGTCTCCCAGACAGTCCTTCAGCTCGGCGGCCACCGACAGGGAGAGCGTCAGTTTACTCTTCCTGATGTTGTCCTGCCGGCCTCTCCCTATCCAGACTTCGGCTATCTTTAGGAAGCGGCCCCGGGAGCTCTGCTTGACGTCTAGGTAAAACCTCTTTTTCTGGATGTCCACTCGCTTGGAGGCGAGCTCCTGGATTTCCGCCGCGCCTCCAGCCTGATTGGGGGTGGCTGAGGCGGTGTAGTGGGGGTAATGGGAGTGCTGGGCCTGGGGGTAGAGCCTACTCTTGCTTAGGCCAGAGCCCCCTACATTCTTGCCTCCGCGGCCGCGGCCGCCGCCGCCTCCCCTTCGCCTGGCTCTTTCCATCTTCAGCTGCAAGTGACAAACAGACACACACGGGGTGGGGGGAGGGGGCGTTGAGGACCATCGCGGACGCCTCCGCGCCGGCCCGCGCCGTCCCCGCCGCCCGGGACCCCCACGCCGGGCCCGCTCGCTTCGCACGGCGCCGCCGCGCCCGGGGGGCTCCCGGGTCCGCCAGACGGGCGGCGGCTCCCGGCTCGGCCCAGCGCACCGCATCCCGCATCGCCCGGCGCCCCCCCTCTCCCCCGCTTCCCGGCCTCCCGCCCGCCGCGGGCTCCGCAGTCTGGAGACACTCACATCAGCCGGGCCATCATCGCCGCCGATGCCCTTCACGACCACCGCCGCCGCCGCCGCCAGCTCTCGGCCCCTCTGCTGCAGCCGCCGCCGCCGCCGCCCCCCGCAGCCCGCACTGCCCCCCTCCGGAGCAGCCGGGCAGGGGCATCGCCTGTGGCGCCCACCGCCGCCCCTCCTGCGGCCGAGGCGGGGGCCGCCGCCTCTGCTCGGGCACCGGCCCGACACCCGCCGAGAAGGGGAGGGAGAGGCGGAGAGGGCGGCGGAGGGGGGCGGGCAGCGGACCCCGCCTCCCCCAGCGCCGCCGGCTAAAGGAAGAGGGGGTCTCGCGTTCTCCCTCGGGGCGTGCCCTGACCGACGCTCAGCGCTTGGGGATGGAGCGTGAGTGGGAGGCGACTGGACAGGTGTGAAGACGGGAAGAACGACCCGAGTGGAGAGAGTGTTCTGACATCTCCGGAGTCGGTAGGGATGTGGGACTCAGGCGGCCCACCGGCACCCGCGCCGAGACTACACTTCCCGAGGTGCTCCGCGGTAGCGAGAGCCCTTGCGCATGCGTGCGTCCAGGTGGGCGGGCTGAAACGCTGCGTGCCCGACCCGCGGAGGACGGGGGTGGTGCCAGCACTTCAAAGGAAGAGTGGGCAAGCTGAGTCTCCTGCCGCTGATGCGTACTTTGTGCGCCGGCGACGCTCGGGCGCGCGTTCTGCAGCGCGGGAGAGAAGTTTGTTGCTTCGCGGTCTAGCGCGGATGTCAGGAGTTCCAGGTCCTGCTGTGTTGCGCTTCCCAGGTCATCTAGCTCAAGGAAAAGACCCGTTGAGCCTGCTCTTCTTAGGGTAACGTGTCTTCCCGACCCTAGATCCTGGGTATTGTGTGGGAGTCGAATCAGACTCTCGGTGTCAGCAGAGCCTTAACCCTGTCTTATGACTTGACAGGAGTGTGGAATCCATGTTGAATTTTAAAATGACTGTTACTAAACGGCGGTTTTTCTTTAACCTGTGTGCTGACTTAATCATATACTCGTCAAGCTTTAAGCCCACTGCCTACAAGTCGGTGTTGATTCATAGCGACAGGGTAGAACCGTCCTGTGCATTTCCACCTCTAACTAACTCTTTCCAGGAGCAGAAAGACCCGTCCATCTCCCGCACCATATACCTTAAGGGAACAGATTTTTCTTTGTGGTCGGGCGGATGCAGGCTGGTACTCCACTCGTTTCCAGTGGGCCATCCTCTATGACCAACCAAGTGCAGGATATGATAACCTGTGCCGTAAGGTCCTTAAAGCCCCTTAGTTAGCAATAAATCCACATTACAATGGACCCGAAGGGAGCGGGGAAGTAAGCATGGGCTGAGAAAGCAGTTTTAATGATATGCACCCAGAAAGGCATGCCCTGCCATTATCCTGTGACCATCCTGTAATTAACTGAAAAGCATCTATCCTTACAATTAAATATCCTTAACAAGTCAGGTTAATCCTACATATCTGTAGAACCACCTACCACCACCCACTGCCATCCAGTCATTTCCACAGGCCGTACATCTTTGTGGGAGCAGACACCCTCATCTTTCTCTTGTGGAGTGGCTGGTAGGTTCCACGGTTGACTTTGGGGGTTAGCAGCCCAACATGTAAGACGGGGTTAAAGACCGAATATTTTTTTTTACCAATTCACTCAAGTGTCTGAGTTTTTTTTCGGCTGTTATTTATTTATTTTTTTCCTTAAACCGTAAATGGATGTTTTATTGCAGTAAACCATAAGCACAAGTAAACTGGATCCGTCCGCAATGTGTAAGATACCAGGGTCCATTAAATCCACTAGTCCTGTTGACTGATAGCCCACCTTCAACTTCCTTCATTGATGTTCAGCCAGTCAGGGTTTTGTTGCTTTAGTTAAACTGTGTAAGACTGCTTGCTTCTTTGACTTGAGGTGCTGTAATCTTCACTCTGGGAATTGGTCATTTTCCTTTGTGAATTGACTGATTTCAAATCAGATCTCTCTGGTTTCATCTTTACCGTGTGTGCGCTTGCCCTCTAGTTCAGAGGGAGTCTAGAGCCATGCTTCCATCTCGGAACCCGGAGGTGCTCAGTTCTGTGGAGCACACAGTGTGTGTGGGGAAATTCCTTGAAATGGACATATTCCCTCATAGAGCTGAGTTCTCAGGAAAAGCGCCCAGAAAGCCAACAGGCCTTGTCAAAACTCCTTCCAGTTAAAAAGTGTGTTTCCAGCCCCTCTGCCTCCACTTGATGGGACTGCTTTCCTGTTAGGCACCCATAGGTGTTCATCCTTAGGACACAGCGTTTTGCTGCTGCAGAAATGGAGCCATTTTGCACAATTATTCTATAAAAAAGTCCAAAGGAAATAACCTCTTGCATCTAATTCATCATATTATGTTGGATTTTCTGAGTTTAAATCATTCAATTCTTAATGAATTTTCCCCTGGCCGAATTTGCTTTCTGGATATGTGTGCATATGTTAAAAAAATGGTACTTTGGAAGAGGGTAATACAATTTATAAGGTGCTAATTTAGGAACCTTTAAGGTAAAGTTTGTCAGGCTTTGTTTTGTCAGGTATGTTAACTTTGAGGCCTCTTTTAGATTTTGATGTTTTTGAATAATTGGCTGAATATGTTGTTAGGCACCGTGAGTAGGTTCCAACTTACAGTGAGCAGAAGGAAACCCTGCCTGGCCTTGCCCAACCTCACAATTGTCATGTTTGAGCCCATTGTTGCTGCCATACGGTGGCAGTACGACAAACTGACAGAGGAATGGTGGTAGTGGTAGTTAGCCATGCTTTATTAATTCAGCAAATAATTTATTGATCCCCGCTCTAGCAATTGAGGATACCAACAGGGAAAACAGACAAAATCTCCCTGCTTTTGAAGCTTACTTTTTAGTGGAGGGAGGCAGGCAAAAAGGTGAAAAGGTGAAAGCCCTATGCAGAATAACTGGAGAAGAACCCTGAAGGATGGGAATGGCAGTGGGAGTAGTGAGCTGTTACTGTGCAATAGGATGGTTAGGGAAGGCTTTCCCACAGCCTTTCCTTTGTGAATGAAAACTGAAGGGAGTGAGTGCAAAGATCCTGTGGGGACTTGTTTGGTGTAACCAAAAGACCATCAACGATACCAGAGAGCAGTGTGAGATTGGAGGTGAAACATTGCAGGAGGTGATGTCCCAGAAGAAAGGACCAAGACAGATTGTGTAGGACTCTGTAGGCTTGGACGCTGATAGAAATGGTAAGCTGACAGAGAGCTTTGTCGGAAAAGGGACATGATCTGAATTATCGTTTAAATGGAATCACCCTGTGTACTTTTTTGAGACTAGTCTATAGGGACTAGTAGGTGAGAGGTAATGGTGGCTTGAACTAGGGTTGCATCAGTTTCAATAGTGAGAGGAGATAGGTATATTATTAAGTATATTATAACCATTAAAATATAAAAGTATCTAGATATACAAAGTTGAAGTTAAGATGTGCAGTCTAGGCTGTTGGTAAAATGTGGATCTCTTCAATATGCTACGGATGCTTTTAGAAAGCCATCAGGCTGGATATGCTCTGTAAGAAGAGAAAATGTATTTAAAGTGAAACAGTCATGGAGCGCTGTGACTAGAAATTGAGGAGTGGCAGGGATCATCACAGAGTACTGAGAAAGAATTTACTGGTGTAGGGAGTGTCAAGAGATCATGGTCACAAATAGATTATTTGAGCAAGGATATTGTACTTCATTGTGTTTCTGACGTATTGCATCAGGGTGGACTGAGGATTGGAGCTAGTATTTGGAAACACAGAGAAGGTCAGTGGTCCCCTTTATGAGGGCGGTTTTGTTGGAGTGGAGTGGCCACTTTGAATTCAAGAGAGAGTGGAGTGAGTGGAAATAGAGACACTGCCATAGAAGACTTGAGGAGTTTTGTTGTAGTGGGGAGAAGGATGGAAGCAGATAGCTAGGGAGTTGAGCTGAGCTTTTTTTTTTTTTTTTTAATATGGGAGAAAAAATATGGTTATATACTGGTCGGGTTTTTTTGTAAACCAATAAAAATGGAAAAATGGGCGACCAGGAGAACAGTGAAAAAAAATTGCTAGAGCAACATCCTTGAGTGTATGAAAGAGTAGTGATCTAATTCTCTTAAGTAGTACTAAGTAGTTTTCATAAGTAGTTCATCCACTGGTAGCGAAGGGGAGGGAGAGGAGATGGGGACAGGTATAATTAGGTGACTAGATGTTAGGGCAGGTACTTCAGATAGCTCTTCTCGGATTGCTTTGATTTCTTACACAAAACCTGAAGCACGGTCATCAGTTGAGAGTGATTATGGGAGTGGTAGTATGAAATTGAAATAGTAATCTCAGGAATGTAGGCTAGGGACATGGAGTAGGAATTCAGCTTGGTGGCTGAAGATTTAAAGGAGAGCCAAGTGCCTTTCACCTGCTACATGCTTTAATGGTCTAAGCATTGGACAGCTAACTGCACAGCTGCTGTTGAAACCTACCAGGGATCCTCAGAAAAAAGATGAGAAAGTCTGCTTCTGTAATGATTTACAGCCCATTCGAAGGAAGAGCTTAGGACCTTGACATTTTAACTGGTTATGGAGAGTAGTGAGGACTACCCAGCACTTGTGGAGAGTGAACAGGTAGTAAGTAATAAAGGAGCCTTGGTGATGCTGTCAGGGAAGCATTGGAGTGTTAACCCCCAGGTCATTGGTTCAAAATCACTAGCTGTTCTGTGGAGAAAGGTGAGACCACCTGCTCTAAAGATGTACAGCCCTGGAGACCTGAAAGAGGACCACTTTGAGTTGGAAACTACTCTTTCACAGCTGGTTTTTGGTTTGGATTATGATAAAAGATGGTTGGTTCTGAGGGGCTTATCTGTCCTGGATTCCCTGTGTTTCCAGCTCTTATCTGTATCTGTATACAGCCGCTGGTATAGCTGGATTTGTAAAATAAAATTGAGGTCATGATAATGATGATGGGACTTGGATGAGGAAGCATTAAAGAACTAGAGAAAAGTTTTATATTTTATCAGTGCTTTACTGCACCCGGACTGGCTCATCTCTTCCTAATAACCCTTCTGTAAGGGGATGTCCAGTTATCTACAGATGGGCTTTGGATCTCCATTCCTCACTGCTCCTCATTCACACTGATTAGATTTTTCGTTTTGGGTCTTTGATGCCTGGTATTTGATTCTATCGGCGCCTCTTGATCAGCTTTGTTGCTTCTCAACCAGATGGCTGCTGGTTTATCTTCAAGCCTTTAAGACCCCAGGCGCTATATCTTTGGATAGCCGGGCATCATCATCTTTCTTCTCCACATTTGTGTATGCATCCATTTTGTCTTCAGTGATCATGTCAGGAAGGTGAGCATCATGCAGTGCCAGGTTATGTGAACAAAGTGTTCTTGTGCTGAGGGAGTACTTGAACAGAGGCCCAATGTCTGTCTGCTACCCTAATAATTAACAAAGAAACATATGGACATAGATCTATTTTCCTATCATTATATATAAATACATTTGTATATTGATACCAGGAGGATAAGGATAAGGTGAGGGGAGAAACGGGGAACTGATCACAGTGATCTACATATAACCACTTCCCAGGAGGATGGACACCAGAAAAGTTCAGGGGGACATAAGTCAGTATAAGACATGAAAAAAATATTATAAATTATCAATGGTTCATGAGGGAGGGTGGGGAAGGGGGGAAAATGAAGAACTGATACTAAGGATCCAAGTAGAAAGAAAATGTTTTGAAAATGACGATGGCAACCTAGGTACAAATGTACTTGGCACAATGGCTATATGTATGGAATGTGATAAGAATTGTCCAAGCCCTAAATAAAATGATTTAAAAAATAAATTCAAAAAAAGAAGGTTGGAATTAGATTTCTAAAGGGAGTGAACTTAAAGCTTGTAATAGGTATTGATTGGAGAGGGGAATGCTTGGAATTGAGATTATAGAGCAGGGATCCTTAAACTACAACTTGCCAAGGACATTTATTCGGCTCGCCAGGTGATTTTGCTCCCGCGCTGTCCTGCTTAGCAGCCGACTCATCCTGGGCTTACGGTGAACTTGTTCATAGTTGTTGTTTTTTTTTTTTTAAACTATAGTCCAGCCCACCAACTGTCTGAGGGACAGTAAACTGGCCCCCAGTTAAAAAAGTTTGAGGACCCTGTTATAGAGAATTTCAATCATTGAAAATGACTTGGTGTTTTTATGAAGGAGCAGGGTGAAGCAAGATAATTGGAGAATGAAAAGTGGGGAGACTCTATTTCCCTCAAAAGGTGATTATACATCAACATTTGTGAACCCCTAGACAAGTGAGGAGGACCAGCATGTAGGATGCTTATCTGCATAGCTATATGGTGGTTATGGCAGTAATGATGAGCCATTAACTCCAATTCAAGTGCCACGAACTTTGATTTATTTCTAACACCAGAAAAGTTATATTTTGAGTTACATGGGATTCTATTGCAACACACGGTTACCCACAAATCCCTCGTGGACTTCTGTTTTGCGCCAAAGTGTTCTTGCATTTGTAGGCAAAGTAGGTGACGTGAGGCATCTTTTCTCAGTTGTCAGCTTTAGATCAGCTCCCTTCCCCAGGGTCTTTGAAAAACAGTGACTGCGGAAGCCTTCCTTGGGCTTCTCCGTAGGCTTCTTTGACTAGCCTTTCCTTTTTGGGGTTAGCAGGTTGTTGAGAAGGCTAACAAAAGTAGAAATACTATGTGACTCTTTCACATCTAGAAATCTATCCTACAGAAATAAAAGTATGAACGCTTACAAGAAAATACACAGTCCCACGCTTGGGTGTTACTTAAATGGTAAAAGCTGTGCAAGCAGCCCAAATGACATCAATAGATGAAATTGTTAAATAAATTATGATGGATAAAGAAAATGGAATTTCATGCAATATTTTGAAATCATTAAAAAATGATAGTAGCATTTAGTTATCTCATCCTGTCAATTAAGATGCTTTCAGTTGCAGGTAATCGAAGCACTAAAGTGAAATTGACTTCCGTAAAAGCATATCAGTTGGGCTACTTACTTGACACATTCTGAGGGAGAGAGGCTGTCCGGCAAGCCTAGTCTGCTGACTCTCTCTGGGTCTACCTCTTCTGTGTGCTGGTCTTTACATCTGAGTGGTTCTGGTACCATTGTGAGATGACTGCCTGTTTGTACCATGGCTGCATGTTTCTCCCTCCACATCCGGCACGTGTGAAAGCATTTATTCCGACAACCCCTGAAGGAGAGTACTGATCTCTGCTATAGTCGGACCACTTTGGAAGCAGTAATTGCACCCAGGGATGAAGGCTAGAGAGCTGATATTGGGGTGAGGTTTTAGTTCCCCTTCCTGAGTCACTTGTATGGAAGTGGAGGAGGGTTTTCCCTGTTGGTTTTGAGACAGTTCTCTTTTACTCTTGATGATAGTTAGGTCCTCAATCCATTCAGAAAACTTTGCTCTTACACTGTGGTTGAGGTGGAAAAGGCTAATGGAAATTGGGGAGGCTACTAAAATTTACTGCATACTGTGAGCCTGTTACTCCTTTCTTTCCTGTCCTCATTTTCATTTTTACTATCACCGTGACCATGTTTATCCTCAAGCTTCCAGTTTTTAAAACATACACTGTTACTGACTTCATTATTTCTTTTCAGGTCTTACTGATTACTTTCAAACTGAAAGACAGAAAGAGACACACCTATCCTGCTTGCTGAGAAACAAACTGTGGAATAGTCAACTTCGCACGCCTGGCTTTTACCCTGCACTCTGTAGGGGCCACACTTGAATGTGTGACTTGTTCTTTGCAGATACAAAGATACATACAACCAGATTTACACTTTATATCTTAAAATGATAACTGCTCCTGATACTTTAGTTTTTTCTCCCTGTTTCACATCGCATGTATCTTACAGGACTTGCCATCTTGAGATGTATTTTATCATTTTCTATTATTTGCTACTGCTGTTTGTTGGCCTCCAACTCACGGCAATCCACGCACCATGGACTGAAATGCTCTCTGATCCTGCACCATCTCATGGCTGCTGTGGACTCAGACAGTTGTGGTCTTCATTCAAGTATATCGCTAGGCTTTTCTTCCTAGTCTTTCCCAGTCCAGAAGTGCCACTGAAACCCGATCAGCTGCAAAGCAACACACACCACACTGAGAGGTAGTGGTTGTGCATAAGGCACATTAGTGTAGAGTTAAACCCAGGTCTCCCCCAGGGAAGGCAAGAAATGCTTCCTTTTTCTTTGCCAGATTGCTATATTTGCATGTGTCTGTTTGTGAACATGCCATTTTTCCATTGATATACTCTTCTGGTTTAGCACTAGCTCTACCTTATTTTATTTATCATAATTGTGTAGTGTTTGATAGTTCAGAATGAGCTTTCTCTTACAACTCAATTGTTTAATCATGTTAAATCATCAACACAATTGTAGAGAATTTTCTTCTTTCTAAAATTCATTAGCTCCCCATTTCCCCCATCCTCTCCTGCTATCACCCTAAAAACGATTAATTTAATTACTCTCTAGATTTATCTATTCTTGATTCCATATACAGGAGAACATAAAAAGCAAACAAAAACAAACACCCAACAACAATAACAAAATAAAACAAAACCCTCAATTGAAAAGCAAGTCAAAAATATGAAAAAGTAGGACAAATTGGCTTAAAGGGACAAGTCATAAAGTATTAAATTTTAACTTAATTATATCACATTCTGTCCACTTTCCAACGCACTCTGTCTAAGCAAGGCAATTGACATCCCTGGTCAATGGGAGAGTGGATTGTGTGGAGGCTCACGAGGGGACCTGCAAGTGGATTTGGGCCTTTACTTTTCATCGATAGCCTTCTGTGAACTGGGTGCTCAGAATGAAAGCTTTAATACTGTCCCCTCCTCCCGCCTCTGATTTAATTATTTATAATCCTTAGGTCATAGAGGCTGATGTGCTTGCTCTGCGTAGACATATATTGTATGAGGACACTACTATAAGGATAGACACTAAGATAAAGGCAGACTTCTCACATCATACAATCTTCTAATCTGGTCTCCTAGCGCTCATCAACCACATAGTCACCCTTCTATTTGTACATCTTAAAAGCCACTTCGACAGGGCAGAGCTCACTTCAGCTGTGGTTCATTCTCATGTGGTGGGGAGAGGGAGCAGACTGATCAGTTCCTGCCACGAAACGTTGTTCTATTGTAACCCAGGGTGTCTGGTGCCATAGTGGTTATGCATTGGACTGCATGCTGCAAGGTCACCAGTTTGAAACTACCAGCTGCTCTGAGGGAGAAAGACTGGGTTTTCTACTCCGACAAAGAGATAGAGTATTAGAAACTCCCGGGGGGCAGTTTTACCTGTCCTTTAAGGTCTCCAAGGGGTGGCATTAGTTTGATGGTAGTGAGAGGGAAATGGTCACCCAAGTCAACAGACACAACTGCCAGAGTGTCTTAGTAGCTCCTTAGGGAAAATTCAAATTCAGAGGGTAGATGAGGAGGAGGGAAATGTGTGTCTTGGAGGTGATTGCACTTCTGCTGGTGGGTAAACCAGGTGGGCAACCTGTGTTGGGAAAAACGCTTACCATTACTTACTACATAGAACCCAGTGGGAATATTCCCAGTAAGCTCTCGGTGGGCCTGGCTGTGTGCTATAGTCAATCAGGACTGTAGACTCTACCCTTTTGAGGTGCACAGCATCCCAGGCCACACCAGAAGGCTCCAACTTGGAAATCTCACTAGGCTGCCAAGTGAGGTTGGCTCTACCTTACACACATGTAGCAGATTAAAGGAACACAAAATTTCCCTTGTTTTCTTTTTTAATATTGTCTGTTTTTGAGCAGTCTCTTCCCAGTGAACTTTTAACTTGTGTGGTTTGGTGGAAAAATCACAGGGGTATTTTTTTTCTTGATATTATTTCTGGAATTCATTGATCTAATGAATAGCTTTACAATTTTGGATCTATTTGCAGGGGCAGTGAATTATTTTTGTGTGCCTCTTCCAGCCAAAGTCTTTAACTCCCACCAAATGACCTATCCCTGCATGGCCCTAGTAAGAAGGTGGAGAAGAACTGGTAGGATCTGACCATGAGTCACTGTGACAGGGTTCTCTGGAGGGGCCTCCTGTGGCGTATGAAATGATCCCTTTGGGAAGAAGGAGACGGGATCTCATTACTAGGAAGAGTTGGAGCAGAGCATGAACCTCCTGGTTCCAGATGACAGTTCCAGCAAAGGAGCAGTCGCAGAACCAGGAGCCAGGGGATGGAACACAGAGATGGACTTTACAGAGCACATAAAACCAAGTGCTTTGGTGCAGGAGGCTGGCGTATGGAGTGGGGGGCCTCTGGGCAATTAATTCTGGGAGCTGGGTTTGCTGACCCACACAGCTTAAGCCAGATGCCTTTGGGTTGGGTTTATAGCAGAGTGCTAGGCCTTTGTGCATTTGCTAGCAGGTGTGACAAAACTGTGTAACATGCCTTGATAAACACCTGAACCTTGAGCAGTTCTCACTGATATTACAACTTGTTACCTTCCTTAATAAACCCTGTAGCCATGAATTTTGTTTGTGAGTTATGTGTGGCCATTGCAATGAACAGTAGAAACTAGAAAGATAAAGAACATTAGTTAAGGCATTATGTTTCTTACTTAGAAATTTTTTCAGTTTTCTCTGGCCCTTACTTGCTATCTTAGTACATTTTCCTTCTTTTCCCTCTTTTTACCAAATGTCTTACACATTCTATGTTACATTTATTCCTCGATAGCTTGTTATTAAGTTTGAAATCTGGTCTCTTTAGGAGTGTTGGTTCCTCTGAAACAGAGAGATACAGTATCTGCCGTAAGAGATACTGTGGCAAAATTGTCTTAGCTTTTTGATAAAGATAAGTTGATCTCTTGCAGGACAGTGATACCGTGAAACAGATCAGTTGAGAACACTGGGATCACAAGGAAACAAGGCTTGAGAAGTAGGATTAGGAAAGGCAAGTCAGTAGTGTTCCACCTATTTTTTTTTGAAAAAATGTAGAACTATTCTAATTACTATCCAAGGAAAAATTGCTCACATATTGGTCTTCTTAATGCTCTCTTGTCCTAAGCATTTTAGTGTTTTATAAAGCAGATTTGCCAGATGCAAAGCAGGTTTGATTTCTTTACAGCTACTTCCATGAGCATTGATTGTGGATCTACATAATATGAAGTTAAATGAATTAAATTGATGATTTACGAACTGTTAAAAAGGTGCATTGCGTAATGAGTAGGCATCTTAACAAGGGGCACTTGATAACGAGTCCTAGAACATAATATAAATGTAAAAGGAAAAATTGGCAGCCTAGGTAAGTTTAAAACAGATTCACTTGAAACATTATCCCCCCTTTCCCAGTTTACAGTGGTTTATTTCAGCTGAATGGCTGTAATTATTTACAGACCATAGGAAATTCATTAAGAATAATCAGTCACTTGGATTGTATAATTCACTTATAAAGCACTTTTATGCCATAGATTCAGGGCTTCAGCTTCAGTCATTCTGGTTTGACCCTCTGCTTTTCCATTCTAGTTCATTGAATTCAAATTCATATTTTAATAAGATCGAAGTCCTGCCGGGATTCAGTTCCAGTAAAGTCATCTGCCTGGTATTCTGGCATCCTGGCTTTCTAACTTGGAAAGAGCTTATGGAAATGGTTTTATCTTTCCCCCCTGCTACGAACATTTTAATTGAATTTAATTTTATTTACTTGAGTGGTTCTTTTTATACTTTAGAAGTCCTCGTAGCACTGTTGGGTAGCACTGTTGGTCGGTTGGTGGTTCAAAACCACTAGATAGTCCTCATGAGAAAGATGTCTGCTTCTGAAAAGGTTTACAGCCTCAAATTCTAGACACACAGAGCCCCTATGAGTTGGATTTGACTCCCCAAACCACTAAACTCACTGCCATGAATTCTACCTCAATAGGACAGGGTGGAACTGGCCTTCTATGTTTCCCAGACTGTCTCTACAGGAGAAGAGAGTCTCATCTTTGTCCTGAAGAGTGACTGGTAGTTTTGAACTACTGACCGTGCAGATTGCAACCATGCATAACCACTGCACCACCCCACCACCAGACTCCATTTGCCACAACCCAATTCATTTGCAGTTTAGTTTACTCATTGTCTTTACTAATAGTTACACATGACAATTATAAAAATTTAGAAGATATTCTAATTAAAGATCTTAAAATTTGTTTTTCCTATCTTATTTTAAAATTACACTGACATACTATAACCAGGTAAATGGTACTAGATAGTTTTATTTTGCTTTCTTGGTTGCCGGCTGGAAGTATTTAGAGGGGAATTAAGTGAATAGGCCTTAGTCATCGATTAGAACCATGGAAAACCTCTTAATTATTGAACTGAATGAGTGCTTCACCACCATTTCTTTGGTTATCTTCCCCCCCCCTCCCCATCCAACCCTAGTCCTGTTAGTGAATAGAGAAAAGTATCATGAAATCAGTATAGAATTCCTTGTAAATTGTATCTTCTACAGTAAATTACAGATTGCATAGATGCGTGTACAGATGTGTGTTAGTTTCTAGTAAGTTGGTTCCAGCTAATGACTACTCATTATATACACAGAATTAAATGTTGCCCAATTTTGTGTCTTCTTCATGATTCTTCAAAAGTAGGTTTGGCTTCATTGTTAGAGATACAGGCCGTTAGCTTGTCCTTGCTCATTAGTAGTATGTAGATTTGCTGTGCTCAGAAACATTTTGACTATACCATGGACTTCCAGGAAAGCCCCGCGGTATAGTAGTGGGTTATGCATTGGACTTTTATTTACTTATTAATTAATTATTTTTTTTTGGGGGGGGCCTACTCCCTCTGGTGGGAGTAGGAGGCCCAGTCTTGCTCCTAGAGAGATACTGCTGGATTTGAACCGCCAACCCAATGGGCTGCAGTCCCACACTCAACCACTACGCCACCGGGGCTCAGCCCAGCATTGGGCTTTTAATCAAGGTCAGCAATTTGAAGTTACCTACACGGGAAATGATGTGGCTTTCTGTTCCTGTAAAGACTTTCTGTTTTCCGCATCACTGCCCTGGTGGGAGTAGGAAGCCCAGTCTTGCTCCTGAAGAATTGCTGCTGGATTTGAACCACCAACCTTGGGGGCTGCAGTCCTGCATACAACCACCGTGCCACCAGGACTCAGCTTCTGTAAAGACTCTCAAACTCAGAAACCCAAAGGGTGCCTTCTGCTCTGACATGTGGGGTCGCAGTGAGTCAGACTGACTTGCCGGCCATGAGCCTTTGAAGGACGGTGCTTGTAAGGAATAGTCGGTGAATCCGGACTATCAGAAGAACACACACATCTGCCCTGGGAGAAGTACAACCAGAATGCTCCTTAGAAGGGAGGATAGCGAAACTTTGTCTTACAGCCATCAGACACGTTATTCTGAAATAGGGAATAATGCATGATGAAGTCGAGGGCCAGGGGAAGCCCCTCACTGAGACGGCAGGCACAGTAGCCACACTCGTGGGCTCAAACATAACAAGCGTGAACACGGCAGAGAACCAGAGAGGGCTTCGTACTGTGGCTCCAGCTCTTATACCAACTGTGAATGAGAAGGCGTTCACTGTTGAAAAACAGACACAAACAGATGCGGGTATTCAAAGTGAAATCAGAACAAGCTAAAAACAACTGCAAAAACCCTACATATAGTTAAAAGCACAGCCTTTTAAAAAGGCGATGAAAGATTGATAAGTAGCGCGTTGATAGGCCAGGTAATCCTAGAAAGAAAATAAAAATACAGTATTAAAGAGAAATTTGCGATTAAAAAATGGTTTGTATTGTTTTTTTTTCCTTTGCACATAATCTCTTTTACATGAAGTATTATGTGATGGTAAAAGACAGGATTTTAGAAAAAGATGTGTTGCAGTTGTTCATACTCATCAGCATAATAGCTAACTATTAAAATCACTGTGATTCCTTGAAAGAACCACCTTTCATCAACAGTGAAAATCCAGTCTGTTGAATGACTTCTCTATTGCAAATTGTCCTGCAACTTTCATTTTTCATAGACTTTTTATTTGTCCCAAGGTCTAAGTCAATTAGACAAGATAATGAATTTGTAAACAAGTTTGTTTCCAATTTTTTTTTTTTTTGGTCTGGAAGCATTTAGATAGAATTCTCTGTGCAAAAGAAAGTATTCATGCCAGAAAATTCGACATTCCAAATTAGAATGATTTTTGTGTTCTAGATGATTCTGTGATTTTTGTGTTCTAGATAGAGAAGAGTTACAGAACTTCATCTGTTTCAAAATGTGAAAGAATTAAAAGATTATTTTGTCTGGATTTTTTTGTATTTTTGCCAGTGATTTTCTCTGACATAGAAAACATGTTTTCTAACTTCATAAAAATATATTTAATATTAAGGACATTACATATATGCTTTGGAGATCAAGTTCTGACTTTGATCAAAGGTTTTTAATGTGTGACAAACCAACTTGTTAATGACTGGTAATGTTTATAAAGTGCCATATACACTTAGTAAATGTATTTATGTTTGTCATCTTAATATTTATAAGTGATTTATTATAACTGGCATCCTTCAGTAAATTATATGTCTTAATTAGTGCTATTAAGTACTGATGATTTACCAATGATCCAAATAGCATGGGCAACAGTCAAGTGCTTTTTTCTGGAGGGTCCCCAAACTGTCAGACACACATTCAAAATCAGGCCCTCTTTGCCTTCATCGATTAACAGACTAATTTTGAGCATTGTGTGAGGAACATTGTTCACGGGAAGCTCTTTGGGTTTGAAATTCTGGTTTACATTCTGTTAATTATGCAGCTGGCAAAACAAAATCTAGATAGTTCAGCTATATAGCAGGTATCTTGCTAGCAATACTTTCTAGATGAAGACTATGGTATTTTTCTGCTCATAAATACCGTTAGTAGTATTCCGAAAACCAAAACTTGCTGCCCACTCATAGCGATCCAAGAGGATGGGGTAGACTTGGCCCTGTGCGTTTATGAGCCTGTTTATGGGATCAGAACGCCAGCAGAGTGGTCGATGGCTCTGAACCGCTGACTCACAGCCCACGGTGGTCCAAATACGTCAGCACAGGTCATGGTTTGAACCCATTCTTAGGTACCTCAGAAGAAAAGACTGGTGATCTGCTTCTGAAAAGTCACCACCTTGAACACCCGTAGAGGGGAGTTTGTGTACAGAGTGTTACCATGAGTTAGAATTCATTACAACTGGCCAGCCACCCCATCTCCCTCCTTCTGCTTAAAGACTCTTAATAGATTTACAATGGTTTGAGACTGTTAGCTTATTTACTAGGGAATGTAGCTGACTTTTTATTTTCTTAACCCTATTGGCTAAGAGTTAAGTACCTGTTTTCCTTCTCAATGCAAAAGAATGCTGGTGTTTTTCTACATGGGAATTTTTGTTAAAGTAATCTTTTAATTTTTATTCCAAAATTATCATTATTAATCCTCAAATTTTGGTTTATGATTGAGAAAATTATCAATTAAAATAGTTTTTTTTTTAGTGATTATACTTCTAAGTAGCAGATGTAACAGGCTGTCCTTAAGCCAGTAGCTATGATTATTTTGTTTTGAAAAACATATCCGCTTCCGTTCTCCAGTACTCCAGCAGCAAAAGGCATCGGTGCAGACATGGCCAAGTCCAAGAACCACACCACACAGCCAATCCCTCAAGTGGCATAGAAATGGCATCTAGAAGCCCCGATGACAACGATATGACTCTTTTAAGGGAGTGGACCCCAAGTTCCTGAGAAATATGTGCTTTGCCACAAGGCACTACAAGAAGGGTCTGAAGACAATGCAGGCTAAATACTTAGCTGGTGGGGGAGGTACCATGGTCACCCAGGTGGTTTTTCCGAGGGCTTGGCTTTTCCATTGCACTCCGGAGGTGCTGATCCCTG
>PVJH01034029.1:0-21024 GCA_004026705.1 Nesogale talazaci | reverse complement strand
GGTGTTTCTCCATGGTCGACATGGTGGCGCGGCTCCTGGCGGTCCGAAGCCGGGGTCGAGAGCGACGCGTCCGGGGAGGAGGAGGAGGAAAGTCCGCTCCCGGCCGCCGTTCCTTTGTTTTGATCCCACTTCCTGTTTCTGCCGCGCGGCGCAGGCGGTGACGTCAGAATTCAGCGCCGGGCGCGGGCGGGGCGGGGCGTGGCGTGTTGGCGGACCCGGCGCTCGTGGGTTTCCGGTGCCGCCGACGGTCCGGCCTCGTGGCGCCCCGAGAGGGCGGGCGGAGGAGAGCCGTCCTGCGGGCCCGGGACTGCACCTCGGCGGGGGCGTGGAGACTCCCCTTTCTCCCGCGCAGCGGCGAGTGCTTTCACACCGGCCCTGACTACGTACCTTTTCAAAACGGGCCTTGTCTACAATGGGTAAAGCCTTACTAAATTCTCGAAAATTAATGTCTACACGCTTTAGGAGTACATTGAAGTCGACGGGACATTTTTTTTTTTTTTGCACGTAACGAAACTTTCAAACTCCCAAATTAGCCGGATTAAGGGTGTCTGGCCAGCAGAATGACCATCCAGAATCAGGGCACTTAATTGTCTTTTTTTGTGTGGAGTGCACCCGCTTGAACCCTGTAGTGAATACATCAAGATACACAAACAAAAATGATCCTCTCACTCAATTTACTTAATGTCTAATTTACATCATCTTTTCCTTTGGAATTTTTATAACTTGCTACATTGTACTCAGCTTAAGAAATTGCCTGACTTGTTAAATTTAACATGAGTTTAACAAGATGTCTCCAGAAAGGACGAAATTACTAAGAAACCCCTCTCATTTGCCTGACTGTTACTGACAGAAAGGCTACTCCACAGAGATATCCTAAGACTGGTCTAAGGTTTGAAGAACTTAATTGTTCTGTCTTCTTGCTCACAGACATCTAAGGTCAAGCCAACTCAGGGTTAAGCTACCTTCTTGACTCCAGAACCCACCTATCTTGTTGCGAGCGTGCCTTCCTGTGATAGGTATGCCTATTGTACAACCCCTTCTGTTAGGGATGAGGTTACCTGTAATGAGGGGGCCTGGCAGACCCCTAGAGTGTAGAGAAGTCTAAGTTGGAAATATCTGCTCTTTGCACAGACCTGGCTTCTGAAGTCATGGTGGTCCCTGTGGTGAGCACTCTCAGGCTTTATCTTGTCTGCTGTCTCTTTCATTGTACCCCTCAGTTACACAACCACCCCTTGGTCCTGTGGAGGCTGGCATGCCACAACTAGGTCAGTATGGAGAATGAGGCACCCTGCTTCTCTCTCAGGACTCGGTCTCTGCTCCCTGGATCTTTGTTTCTGTGGATTCTGGCCATCCTGCAAAAGCCACATCTTTTGAGGAGTCTCCAGGGACTCTCCTCCTCTATGCTGTTGCTATATCCTGCATATCTACATGTTGTAGCCACAAGGCCAAGGTTCAAACACGCCAGCAGCTCTTGGGGAGAAAGTCAAAGCCTTTGATGAAGAGTCAGTCTCAGAAACCCACAGGGGTGGCTCTCCCCTGTCCTGCAGGATTGCTGTGAATCAGCATGGCCCCCGTGGCAGTGTGTTTTGTTTTTCTACTGTCCAGCACGGCACCCCATGTATTACCTGGCACGGAGACTCTTTCCTTGCTACCTCATGGACCACTTCAAATCTGGACAGAGCATTCTTCCTTTTCTCCAGTGGAACCCAGCAAGGGTTTGTGTAAACGGTAGGAACCGTGGTGCTTTTTTGTTTTAGTGGCCAGTATGGCTTTGCTGCATTTAATCATTATTGAAAAGGCAGGACAGTATTTCCCAAGGTGGGTGCTATCTTCCCTTGGGAGGGTGCTGGGACAGCTGCAAACAGATATACCTACATTTTATCCTGCATTATGTATTCTAGTACAAAAGTTTTTAATGGTTAGGGGAATGCTGTCTAATTTTTTTTAGGGGGGGCGTGCAATCACTGCCCTGGTGGGAGTAGGAAGCCCAGCCTTGCTCCTGGAGAGCTGCTGCTGGATTTGAACTGCCAACCCTGTGGGCCGCAGTTCCGCACACAACCACTACATCACTGGGGCTCAGCCCATTGTCTTATTTTTTTTAAGGAGGTGGTAAGCCAAATAATTAGGCAGTAGGCCCAATTAACAGCTTTGTCAAAATAATTTTCCCCTAAAGGAGAACTCTTTATTTAAATGAAGTATTTCTAGAAATTAAATATATACCCCCCCCCACCAAAAAAAAAACAATATCAGAAATTTGCTTAGAGAGGGGCTAACAGGTCATACCACTCTTCTATTGCTATCTCCTTACCCTCATTATACTTCTTACAGGTTCCTGATTATTCTTGAAATTTTCAAGTTTTCTTCTTGATAGTATTTCATGTCATTTATTGTATTCCATCAAGAGTGGCAATCCTTGAAGGTCTGACCTACCTTAGTAGGTCTTCTTTCTTATACACACACCGCTTTTAGGCGCATGGGTGGCATCGTGGTTAAATGTTGGGCTGCTAATCTCCAGGTCAGCGGTTCATAACTACCAGCTGCTCTGTGGGGGATAGACAGGGCTTGGGGAAGGTGGGGCTTTTGACTCTTTGCTATGGCCTCAGAAACTCACAGTGTCCAGCGCCTCTGCCCTGCCCTGTATGGTCACAGCAGGTGGGCACTGACTTGAAGGCAGGGAGCTTAGAACATAGGATTTGGGGAGAAAGAGAAGACACTTTCCTGTGTAATTATTCTTTTAATTGTAACACAATGTATACAACAAAACATTCTCCAATTCAATAACATCTACAAATATAATTCAGAGCCATTGATTATATTTTTAATGTATAATTATTGATATTTTTTTCAAATTACTCCACCACTATTAATATAAAATAAAATATATTAATATATAAATTTATATACTATAAACCCCTAAGTAAATACCATACATACTCGAGTATAAGTTGACCTGAATATCAGCCAAGGCATCTAATTTTGCCACAAAAATGTGCTGAAAAAACTCAGCTTATACACGAGTATAAACAGTACTATTCCTCCTTCACCCATTCTGTTTCTTTGTTATTACAAGATGAGACTTTCTATTTGTGTAAGGAATGAAGAGACTCAGAAACCTTCAGGAGCAATTATACAGCCTGTCTAATAAGGTCACTGGAGTTGGAATCAACTCGATGGTCTTGAGCTGAGTGAGAATGTAGGACTTAAAAAACATTATCAAGAGCCCCGGTGGCGTAGTGGTTGTGCGCGGGACTGCGGCCCACTGGGTGGGAGGTTCAAATCCAGCAGCAAGGCTGGGCCTCCTACTCTCACCACCAGAGGGCAGTGATGCCAAAAAAAAAAAAACATTATCAAAGTGCTCACCTTCCTGGCACGATTGCTGAGGACAACGCAGGTGCAAAAGCAAATGTGAAAGCTAATGGTGCCTGGCTATCAAAAGATATAGCGTCTGGGGTCTTAAAGGCTTGAAGATAAGCAAGTGGCTATTTTGCTGAGAAGCAACCAACCTCACATAGATAAAGCACACTAGCCTGTGTGATTATGAGGTGTCCATGGGATTAAGTTTTGGGCATCAAAGACCCAGAACAAAAAATCATATCAATGTGAATAAGGGGTAATGTGGAGTGGACATACAAAGTCCATCTGTAGACAATTGGACATCCCTTTACAGATAGCTCACATGGAAGAGATGAGTCAATCAGGGAGCTGTATAGCACCGATGAAACCTACAACTTTCTACTAGTTTTGTTAATGCTTCCCCCACCTCTTCCCCTCAACTATCATGACCCCAATTCTACCTTATAAATCTGACTAGACCAGAGCATGTATCTGGGTACAGATAAGAGCTCCCAATACAGGGAACCCAGGACAGTTAGCCTTTCAGGACTAATTATGAGAGTAATGATACCAGGAAGGTAAGGGAAAGTTGGGGGAGAAAGGAGGAACTGACCACAATGATCTACACACAACCCCTTCTCTGGGGGACGGACAACAGAAAAGTGGGTGAAGGGAGACATCAGTCAGTGTAAGGCATGGAAAAATAATTTGTGAATTATCAAGGGCAAGGGGGGAGGGAGGGAAATGAGTTGATAGCAGGGCTCAAGTAGAAAGAAAATGTTCTGAAAATGATGGCAACACGCACAAACGTGCTTGATACAACAGATGTATGTATGTATGGATTGTGATAAGAACTGAACAAGTAATCCCCAGTAAAATGATTTTCTAAAAATCCCATTATCAGAGGAGGTTTTGGTGTTATGAACACTCCTGACTGCACATGACAACTTTCTGGGCTCCACACAGTGACTAGAAAACAGGCAAGTTACAGTCGCTTAAATGTTAAGAGGTTACCACCTTAGAGTATGTATAGTCAAAGTAGAAAGTTTTCTTAGAAATAGAGCGGAAAGTTTGGTTAAAGGAAAAAACTTCTAGAAGGCCTTCAGTCAAAATAGTAAACAATTTTTTAAATCATAAAATAAGAAGAATATGCTATAATTTTTGGCACACCTCCTTTCCTACTATGGACTAATACAAGTGTTTCAACTTGAGATATTCAAGTAGGCCACATAGCATGCTTCATTGGAGAATTGACTAAACTTAGATACTTTAAAAGGGGGGGATAAAAGATATGACAATAATATAAAACACTATCGAGTCCTTATAGGTATCTTTGGGAATGTTATACCTCAAATTCTCTTTTAGAGCTATTATTCCCTTACAATTGAACTTACACATTGTTTTCTGTTTTTATACAAATTAGCAAGCTGTCTTATCAGATAGGTTTCACGTGGTGATATTTTGGCTTATGACTTTGTACCTAGTATTGCTACTGGATCACAATGGAAGCTTAATAGAATCCAGTTCTATGTATGGGCGTGAAAGGAAAGCAGCATGAACTATATGCAAGTATATATGCCTTTAGATATAGTGACTATACATATACATTAGTTTTCTTAAAATCATTTTGATGTAGGAACACAGTTATAATTTAACACCGGCTTCTCAAACCCAGGAAAAGGCAAGGTCACTGTCTCTTAAATCATGGTAACATGGTGTCAAATTTTTAAAATGAAAATTGAAAGAGAAGTAGCCTATGAACAGTTAAATGTATGATTTCCATATCTTCATGCATAGTGTAATAACTTTCATATGTATGTCCTGATGTTTTTTGTCTTGCTATTTTAATTTTGCATTTAATGTTGTACATGTAGGGATTCTTGTGGCAGTTACATAATTTCATGTCAACTTGAATATAATATAAAAATGTCGGGGTGGTGTTCAGTCTGTCAATCAGGTCACAGGCTAGTGGTGACTCCTTGTGGGTGTGGACTTCCTGGGAAGCTTCCTCCTCTATCTGCATTCACCTTCCTGCTGCCTAACCCTGGTTGCTGCCAGAGCCACTGCCATTGGATCCAAAAGAGTTTGCACCCATCGACCTGTCACCTCCCTGCATTCTGTATCATTGCATGTGACGGTGTGAGTCTGAAGAGGGACTTATGGACTTGAGTTGAACTAGGCTGGGATGTTTTCTTGATAATAAAATTATAAATCTCTTTCTTACACAAATATGAATGTCACTGGATGTGTTTCTTTAGTCAACTGTCCTAACACAACCTGGCCCCTTTCTCCTTTTCCATATTGAATAACTTAGTAATTTCATTAGAAGCTGCACATTGAATACTTCTGTTCTTAGAACCCAAGACAATAAGCTACCTAGAAATAAACTTAACTAGAGATGTCAGGAACGCATACGATGAAAAGCATATGTTACTGCTAAAAAGTCTTAAATAGAAAATAACTGGAAAGTTTAGTTGTTAAAATACCAATACTACCCGGCTGAGCCCCAGTGGCATAGTGGTTGTGCACAGGACTGCGAACCACTGGGATGAGGTTCAATTCCAGCAGCGGCTCCACAGGAGCAAAGGCTGGGCCTCCTGCTCCCACCACCAGAGGGCAGTGATGCCCCCCTATACCAAAAAAAACAAACAAAAAACCCCAATACTACCCAAAACAACCCCTGGATTCAATGCAACCCAGTCAAAATTCTAGCAGCCTACTTTATAGAAATTAACAAACCATTTTTAAAATCATAAAACAAGACTTTTTAAATCATAAACCATTGCTCAACTCTGTATGGAATCATAAGATGCTCCAAATAGGTAAAGCAATGTTGAATGAGAAAGATCATGTGGGAGAACTCACAATTCCTCATGTGAAAACATTGGCTGCAGCAATCAAAGGGACCTGGTAAAATAATACACACATTGACAAATGGAAGAGAATTGAAAGTCCAGTAATGATCCCATATATCCAATGGTTGACTGATTTTTCACAGGACTGCCAAGTTCATTTGATGGTCAAGGAGAATCTCTTCAATAAATGGTGCAAGGGAAATTGGATTTTCATATGCAAAAAAAGGAAACAGGATCCACACCTCACATAATATCAAGCAACGATCTACATATAACCCCACCCTGGGGGGTGGACAACAGATAAGGGGGTAAAGGGAGACACTGGACAGTGCAAGACATAGAAAAATAGTAATAATTTATAAATTATCAAAAGTTCATGAGGGAGGGAGGGGCAAAAATGTGGAGCCGATGCCAAAGGCTGAAGTAGAAAGAAAATGCTTTGAAAACAATGATGGCAACATATGTACAAATGTGCTTTACACAATGTATGTAAGTGTGGATTGTGATAAGAATTGTAAGAACTCCAAATAAAATGATTTCAAAAAGATGTGTTATAGATATATTTATAACAATGACCAGAAAAGAAAAAACAAAAACAAGTAATTGCTGAGGACTGCGTAAGTAAACCTAACACCTCCTGGGATTTGGTTCCCTGGTTGAGAGGCCCAGTGCCGATGTGATGGTCCATCCCTGTTGACTGAGGACCTAATAAGGTGTTCGGTACTTCCGGTCTAGCTTTGGAGCCTGTTTTGCATTGTCAGGGAACTGTCACGCTTCGGGCAGCCAGCAGGGAATCGGTCTCCATCCACCCGCAGCAACACAGGAAGTTGCGTCAGGCATACAGAGGGAGATTCGAGGATACAGGAGTTGCTATGGCAGAATTTTGTAAAACCAACACTATATTCCAAACAACTTATTTTTCAACCATATAGACCATGACAAGTGCAAACCTTGTCAGATGGACTATATGGAAATCAAGTCAATGGCATTTGAGAGAGACCATAGAGGAGTTCACTGCCATCAGTCAACACAAGGGCAGGGGAGGATGATGTAAGCTGAAGAAAACAGAAATGCGTTCACGAGATCCCAAATACAACACGCTATGCCATCTGAATTTTGAGACCACCTCAAGAACAGATTTGATGCATGGAACAAAAATGACCCGCTGGCAGGTGAATTGTGGAATGGCATCAAGGACATCATACACAAAGCAAGCAAAAAGGCATTGAAAAGATAGGAAGAAAGAAAAGATCAAAATGGATGTCAGAAGAGACTGAGCTTGCTTTAGAATGCAGAGTATAACCAGACATCTCTTCATTCTTGTTCCGGAACAGTTATCTAGGAGAGTTAAAACTTTTGCTTAATGGAGGAAAACGGTAAATATTTAACAATTAAAAAATTAAAATTAAAAAAAAAACAACAGCACATAACAATGACACTGAGTTGTCTTACATGTGAACTTTAAAACGACTATGAATAAAATCAGCAGACATGAGCTAACTACACTAAAATATAATGGTATGTTTTCTGGCTCTGTTATTGACGGGAGGTGGGCCAGTATTCTCTCTGTCCTCACATGTACTCTACAACTATTTACTGCATTAAGGTGAGGGACAGACAGAGGGAGAACACAGGTAGGTAATGGGCAAACACTGCCTATCATACATGGTCTATAAAGCTGAAGGCCCTTTGCTCCTTGGCCCCGATTTCTTTTCATGGAAGCTTCTCTGCAGTTGAGCCACAGAAGCATGTAGAAGGTATTTCTCTTCCTGGAACCAGTAGGGTGATTTTTTTCATACCAATTCCTAATCCTACCCTCAATTCAAGATTACCCCAAGATTAAAATCGGGAAAAGAATACTTAATAGTAAATCTTAGCATATTCAGCTTACACAAATGTGAAAAACTTTTGCAAACTCCTTGATGTCACTTAAATGAAATAAGAGAAACAAGAACAAATGCTCTTAGAAAAATTCTCTTTCCTATCCCTGCCATGTTTATATTATCTGTCCTAGTGATATTTCTCTGGGAGGTCCCCAAAGGTCCTTAAAAGAAGCATGCTGCTTATTCAGGTGGAGAAGGGTGCCCAAGGATGTCTAGGCGAAGAGGGACTGCTTTTTTCTGTCCTGAACTTCAGGCCTATGAATTGTGGGGACTGTATGCTGTGTCTGAGGAGGGGTGGCATAAGAACCTGACCTCCGGCTGTACATTCACCTTGGGCAGAGTTCTTGATTTTAAAAGAGATGAGAAGTGTCATCAAACATGCTAAACTCAGGGTAATGAAATTTTCCCTTTTTTGGAAAAAACGATGGAGTCTTGTCTATTTTAGAAGAAGATATATTTAGTCACTGCGTGTATCTTCACAGAAAAGTCAAAGCAAAGCAATTTCCTTATTAGCGCTCTCTCTACACCCTCGGGTGGCCTGCATATAGGGTCTTTCCACAGAAAGAATGCATAATGAATTGTGTGCATGGTTCACACCAGTGACCGAGGAAATGAAAAAGCAAAGGCATGCCACTCACTTATTGCTTTTATATGAATCAAAATGTTAGTACACAAAAATAAATGTAGGCTTACACGGTCTTAAGTAATTTAACATAACACTACAGCTTACAGTCCAAAGGTAGCTTTGCTATTATCACTGATCTCATCACTTTTGTGATCGATGGAATTTGGTTTTATAGTGATCCTGATTCCAGCCACTGATGTGTGCACTATTTTAAGCGTGCTTTTCTTCTTTTTTTTGAATGTTTTCTTTGACAGGAAGCTATCCAGGACCAGCCTCCTTATTCTCTACATCCTTTTTAAAATTTTAAACATGTTTAATTATATTTCCTGAGGTTGTGAACACATATTCTCATTGTTTACTAGGAGTTGGGAGGTACAGGTATTGTATACATTACAAAAAAATAAAATGTATATATATGAGAATGGTTTTCTATGAGTAGTAGAGACCGGAGAAAAGAAACAGTTATAATATAAAAAGATCTACTCATTTAATTTATGTTTACTGAACACATTATGTACCAGGCTTTAAGTATTCCAGGTACAGTGGGTAACAATATTCCACTCAGCTGTGCTGTGGGACACCAATCCATCCAGTGCTGAGTTCTACCAGTTTGACTCGATTGAATGGTTTACGCAGCAACCATGAGATGTTGCTCTGCCATCAGGTCAGTTCTGATCACAGCACACCTGAGACAGGCTTGGTCGGGTTCCTTTGCCAGTGTCGAAGCTTTATCTTTCCCGGGAATCATCCTTAGAGAGAAAAATTTGGCCTTTGCCTTTGGTTCCTGAGATGTAATCTTCTTACCTTGGGAATGTCCTGAGTCATTGTTTGCTACGTAGGTCCAAAAAGATTTATGCTACTCAACGGGGGATTAGTTAAACCAAAAGGACTATCTCAGGATACAGTAGCAGGTGACATCATAGTGGGAGGGGCACATGATTTAAATGTACCTATGCAATGAAATCCGGGAAGGCTCTGGGCAGGGAGGCTCCAGGAACTTCCTGCTTTGTGAAAGATACTGATACCACCTTGGAGAGAGTACCACCCCTTTTAAGAAACGGAAACTCACGAGGGGGTAGGGGGGTGAGGGTGGGGGGTGGAGTTCTCCTGGACCGGACCCCTCACATATCTTCTTTATGTCCATCATGAATGGCATCTTTTCCTATAAGAGCTCCTTAAGCGTGAACATATCGTGCTGCCTGTGATTATTCCCATAAATTACTGAACCCGAGGAAGTACTGGGAAAGAGAAAGTAGAAGTGAGGAATCAGAAGGCAGGCCTCTGAGCTTGTGGCTTGCCTGTTCTCTTGGAGCAGAGAGAAGCCCCTGAATTTATGGCCAGCAGGTCGGCTGTGCAGCGGTCCGATCTGCTCCGGAGCATGTGCCTTGTATTAGCCTCCTTGGAGGTCCGACAGGTGGTCTTCACCTGTGAGATCTGACCCAAGTCTCCTCGGGGGCTAGCGACACATGCAGGAAATGCTACATGAGGAGCTGATTTCAGAGATGAATGAGAAATGGGACAGTGAAGATTTTGAGTAATCTTCACTTTGAGAGGATTAGAATCGTGTGTTTTTAGCTGCAAGATATACAAGGTCTCTGAAATTAGACGCAAACAACAGCAGTCTTAAAGTAACTGCAACTGATGTGTCCAAGTTAAAATGAAAACCACCAGTTAGCACCGGGGGTCCCAGTGGTCTGGAACCAGACACTTAAAAACATATACAGGCAAACCAGCCCAGGTTTACGGAGATGTGACTCCAATACAGTAATCTAGGGGTTCCCAGTTACACTGTTCTCTGTACACGCACAGGCTTGCAGTCCTTGGAGTACCCGCAAAAGAAATGCCGATCCCACGAAGCCAGCCCTGCGGAGGGCAGCCAAGTCCTGGCCAGTCCTCTGCAACCCTCATTGACTTTCTTGCTCAATGGATTGGCCTCTTCTGGTTATTTCCTGTCAATGGACTCAAGGAAGCCCTTCTGTACCTGCCTTTTTTTTTTTTTTTAAGTTCCTCCATATTGCAGCATGTATATGAGCACAGCTTCTTATCACTACTCCTTTTTATTACTTTTACTGGCCAAACAATACTCCACTATAGACTAAATACACACTAGTTTGTCTATCTGTTCATTTCTTGATGGACATTGATAGGTCATTCCACCTGTAGGCTATTTTGCATAATGATGCAATGAACACTGGAGTATAAGTTTTGTGTGGCTGTATGCTTTCAGTTCTCTTGGGTATGTACCTATGAATGGAACTATGGGGTAATAATACTAATTTTACATTTTAGCCTCTTGAGGAGTCCTCTTCACTCTTCCACAGTGGTATGGCAATTTTCTATCCCGACTGACAATTTCTCCATATTCGTTCTAACCCTTGTTTTAATCTGTTTTTGTGATTCTGGCCACCTAATTGTGGCGTGGTATTTGACTGTGATTTGCGTTGCATTTTCCTAATGGTTAAATGCTGCCACTAGTCTGCCAATTCCCCATCTTGGTGGCTTGCAATGACCTGCTATGCATGGTACTGTATTCCTATGTATTCTTCAATATTTCAAACACTACAAGTGTCACCCATTGGGAATAAGTTTGGGAGGAGCTTCCAGATTCAGAGAGACTAGAAAAAAACAAACAAGCAATCTATTTCCAAATATCAGCCAAGTAACACCTGATGGATGACACAGATGAATTAACACACCAAAGACCATGAAGGTGGCACAGGGCAAGGAAAGCGTTTAATTATTGTGTATGGGTTTACCTTGAGCTGCACCCAACTTGACTACAGCAACCAGTAACATCAATGATTAAAGGGATTGTTTCAGGGATCTGGTGCTCCCCAAACAGAAATATCACAAGTGCACAGCTTTAACAACCAGAAATTTATTCTCTCAGTTTCAGAGGCTAGAAGGCAATTTCAGGGCACACGCATTAGGGGGAGGCTCTCTCTGTGTGTAGACTTGTGGGGAAAGCCCTTGGCTCCTTCATGTTGGCATGCGGTCAAGACCTTCATGTGTGAAGTCGGTCCAAGAGGTTCACAGTATGGGTACCCCAGCTCCAAAGGGCATGTTCCCCTCTCAGCTCTCTTTCTTGGTGGCATGGAGGTCCCACTCATCTGTGCTGCTTGTTGAAACTCTCTTATCTCGAAAACGAGATTGATTCAAGGTAAAACCTCACCCTAAAGAGTATGCCCTGCCTCTGTCACACTACTGCCAGGGCTTATGGCTCTGTAACTGACAGGCAGCGAGTCCATCGTGACTCATCGTGACCTTATAGGACATGGCAGAACTGACCTCTCTGGGTTTCTGGCAGCAAATATTGATACAGGAGAAGGGAGTGATATATTTCTACCTTGCAGCCAGCGGACTCAAACTGCTGACCTAGTGAATAGCAGACCGACGCATAATCCACGATGCCACCAAGGCTCCTTCAGGGTAGGATTTATTGCACGGAGAGTAAGTACGTCAGATCACAAAGTGGAAAATTATTACGAAGACTCGTGCCCTGGCCAAGATGGCGTGCGCATTTGGAAGGGCGTGGGTGGGCACAATTCAAGCTATGATGTAGTGCATGTTTGCATGTGCGTGTTACTTGATTTCCAGCTCTTCTTTCTGGGTGATAGCTCCCTTCCTCTGTCATTTTCTCTCTCCCTGGGGGCACGGTGGTTAGGCTTTGCCCCGCATGGCTGGCAGTTTGAAACCACCAGTAGCTCTGCAGGAGAAGGCCAGGGAGCTCTGCCCCACCCCCGCCGTGGACAGTTACAGGCTCAGAAAGCCACGGTAGGCCCCCCTGGCTCGAGAGCAGTGAGTTCTGTCTTCTCTCTCGTCAGACCGACCGTAGATGTGACTGAAGCCGCGCGATGACTTCGGGCAACGGAGGCTTCTCATACAACACAAGCTGCCACTGAGAGGATGCCAACTCACAGTGACCCCACAGGGCAGGGCGTTCGGAACCGCTCACTGTGTTCCCAGGACAAAGTCCAGTCTCCTGGATGAGATGCAGCAATTTAAATAAGGCAGTGCTTAAAGGGGGTGACACTAACAAACTCCACCGTAATCTTGCTGTAAAGGGTTTCAATGCAGAATAACTGCCCCATTACATAACTGCCCAACTAGACAATCATGGCCTAGCCAAGTTGACTCATATTTGGGGTTCCAGACAGTACATGCATGGGTTTATTCTGAGCTAAGTGCATTTAAACATGTCTTTGTGAGTAGCTGCAGGCTCGTGCTCTCATTAGGATACTTGAATGCCTTCAAATGAAGGTCTAATCAAAACAATGGCATCCCAGGGGGTCTGCAGGCCAGCTAACTTCAAGGCACAGGAGTCAGCTCCCATGACGGTTCTTTGGGGATCCCAAAGGGGTAATTGTAAGAGTTACAACAAGTCATAGGACAACCTCAGGAGCTCAGTAGGAGACATTTTAAGAAAATGCACACCTGAATTCATAAGGAGAGGGCAAGGAAAGCCAGGCCAGTGCTCTAGGCTCTTTGTTCAATGGAAGCTACCTCTATCCCGGGAGAATTCGGCTGGGACTCTTGCTCCCACCTGCCTTTATGCCTGAATCCTTCAGTTGGGAGCAAGGAGTTGAAAGAGCATCCCCTTCTCCCCCCAGGTTGAGAGAACTTTTACATGGCACATTATCTGAGTCTCTCAACGATGCCAAGAGGTCACACTGATCTGGTATAAACCGAAGAGCACAGGGAAGGTCAGTGAGCAAGAAACATTTGCCTTCAGCAGTGTGTGGGCCTAGATGGAGGATATATCAAGAAACAGTCGCTTCACATTTTGATATTTATTTAATAAGGTTTCTGTGCTTTTGTAGAAATATATATATATATAGTTACCTATCCTCATACTTGTTATAAATGTGAACATCAAAATAAATTTTATTATAATAAAATATGACTGGTTTGATATATTTATTCTAGCAAAATAATACTTTGAGTTGAAATTTGAGATAAATGTGATTTAGATAAATTACTCTGCTGCTATAAACTTTTTTTCCCTTTTTCTTTATTTTAAATTTTTTTGTATTTAAAAAAAAATTTTTTAAGGCATCACTGCTCGCCCTGGTGGTGGGAGTAGGAGGCCCAGCCTTTGCTCCTGTGAGTGGGAATTGAACCTCCATCCCAGTGGGCTGCAGTCCCGTGCACAACCACTACGCCACCGGGGCTCAACCTGCTATAAACTTTTAAATGGGTCATAGGTTTTTTTTTTTTTTTTTTGCATCACTGCCCTCTGGTGGTCGTGGGAGCTACCCAGCGCTGCTCCTGAGAGCCATCGCTGGATTTGAACTGCCAAGCCCACGGGCTGCAGTCCCGCACTTAACCACTTATGCCATCAGGGTCATAGGTTTTAACTAGGCTTTGTGGAGCCCAGAGTTCCTGCAGGCATGAAGAGGTAATGGGCCTCTCTCTTTTAAGGAAAAAGTCTGAGTTTCCTCTTTCCATATCTTGTCCTACATGGAAATCTATCTCTGACATAGTATTCCACCTCTTGAAATGCACAGTCTTAAAACATCAAAAATTGGGGGAATTTTTCTTTTTAACATAAATTCAAGGGACCAATTTTTGCACAGTTCAGATCGAACCTAAAGTAGGCATTGACTGGTACTGCACCAGGAACCAGTTTCCTGCACTGGGTCAAGGGATGGGTACTCCCAAACGAAGGCTGAGGGCGAAGGGCCATCAGGCCCCCTGAATTCTCTCATGTACAATGAGGAGGCATTTCCACTCAAGGATGCACATACTGCAAGATTTTGAAATGGTTTTCACGCAGAAACCCTCTTCAAATAGATGTCATACTGAGAACCCAGGGCTGGTAGAGTTGCACAAGTGGCTTGTTCTCTTATTATGCCTCACCATTACAGTTATGCTTCCTATGTGAAAAAGCCACCGCACTGTCCATACACTGTCCATATGCAGATGAGGAAGGACAAGCCTGTGGGCAGCGGCTTGGCAAGAACGTGAAGGACAACTGGTGCACTGACGTGGGGAGCATAGGAGCACAGCTGGAACAGGGCAGTTTGTAGGAATAGCATGTAAGAGTATGCACTGCGAATCCACTTTTGTTCACTATAAACACAACTTTAAAGTGGAAAATTTATTTTTATCAATTATTTCCAGATGTTCTAAGACACGAGAGCTTCAGTGATAACAGGACCCTCTGCAGTCAGGGGCCTGGCTACAAGGGACAAAAGCAGATAAAGGGACCTGAAACAGAAAACCAGCTATTCCTTCTCCACAGCGTCTCCTTCTTTAGCTGGGATAGTCCCTCTCTTCAAACCACATATCTGATGAATGCACGCCGACAGCGGTGGGGCATGTAAAGAGTGGTACAGAGTGTAAGGCTCTCCATTCTCTGAGCATTAGAGTGGAAAGTTACAGTGAGCAAAATCTGATTTTATACAGCTATTCAAAAGATCCACTCTCTGGTTTTCTCTCTCTCTCCAAATAGCTATTTCCATGGTTACAAAAGCTCTTATCATTAGGACTGAAAAAGAAATGTATTTTGGGGGCTAAGCTAGTAGAGATGGTTTTTGAATGTTCACAGTGGGCACTGGTTGATTCCATGCAAAACACATTCCCACTGCTTTAGGTGTGAGAGAGCCATGTTCAGCCCACAGCCCCAGTCTGGGGCTCTTCTGGAAGGCGTTGTTCTGCCTACGTCCATCATTGCAGCCACTGCCTTGGGTCCCTCTGTGGAGGGACTTCCTCTTTGTCGTTGGCCCTCTGTTTGCAAGCGTGGTGCTCTTTGCAGCCCCGGATCCCTCCTCTTAACATGTTCTAAGGATCTGAGACTAAGCTTCACCTTCTTCCTCCCTGGCAGATTTGGCCAAGGTAGATTCAATCTTCCTAGCCAATGCCATAATACAAACAGATCCACTGTTCCTTATTTGTTGTTCAGTTCCTGCATGGGAAGGGGGTTTGGGGGAGGCACAGCATCGTGCTCAAAGTGACATGCTTGCTCTCTATAGTTCCCACAGAGCTCTTGCAGACGATGACTGGCCTGATGCAACACATTCTCGATTCTCGATTCCTCGACTGCTGCTCCCATGGGTGTGGACCGGAGCCGAGTGGACTTGGCCACTGCGTCACTGTTCCAGTGGAAGGACTCTTGCTTTCTTCACAGCAGGTGTCATCCCTAACGAGGCTGTCGTCAGCATGACCTTCATCAGTAAGTGCTTCAAGTCCTCCTTGTTTTCAAGGAGAAGTATTGCATCTGTCGTCTGCACATAGCAAGTTGGTAGAGAGCCTTGCTCCCATTCTGACGCCCTGTTCTTCTTTTCTCTGTCCAACGGCTCCTGTTACTTGCTCGGCATGTGAACAGAGTAAGAATGATGCTACATAGACACTCATTTTTACCAAGAATCCAAAATATTTAAAGTCTGGTTATAATGATTGCGCTCCTACTTTTTTGGGTCACGTTTTCAAAGATTTCATTTCACAAGTGACAGTGCTCATGAAAGCAGCAGCCAAGACACCAGTAGACAGGTTACATTGGGAAAAGTCGCTGCAGAAGGCTTTTTTAAACTACTAAAGGGCAAATATGTCACTTTGAGGACTAAGCTGTGTTTTCAATCACTTTAGCAGCCAGGCCTTGGGATTTTCTCTCATTTCACACGCATGTGAAAATTGAACAACAATAAGGAAGTCCACAGAAGAAGGGATGCATTTGCATGATGGTGTTCATGGAGGATGTGGGGGGTACCGTTGACTGTCAGAAGGATAAACAAATCTGGCTTTCAGGAAGTAGAGCCAGGGTTCCCCTTAGAAGTGAGGGTGGTGGGACTGCACCCACGTACTTCGGACATCTCAGCAGGAAGAGCCGTTCCTGAAAAGGACATCATGCTTGGGGAAGTCAACGATCAGAGAAGAGGAGGAAGTCCCACGGCATGATGAAATACAAGAGTAGCTGCAACAGTACGAGGGGGCACCCCCAGAAAACTGGAATTTTTTCCCTCAAAGATATGGATTTAATCCCCCCCCCAAAAAAAAAAACAACCTTATCACGCTATCCCCATTACACTCAATACATTTGTCAAATCTGTGATTCCATGCTTGGAAACAGTTTTCAAAGTCATCTGCTTGGAGGGCTGACAGCACCTCCCTCGAGTTTCCGTCACCTCTTCTCGGTCCTCAAATCACTGTCTCTTCACGTCCCCCTTCATTTGCTGGGGGAAAAGGAAGTCACGTGGAGCAAGGTCAGGTGAGGGAGGTGCGTGGGGCAAGAGAGGCATGCTGTTTTTGCCAAAAACTGGCGCGCTGAGATGGCTGTGTGGGCAGGTGCATTGCCGTGGTGGCCAAACTAGTTTGCGGTCTGCTACAAATCAGGCCGTTTTTGTCACACACATTGTTATGCGCAATTTTTTCAGAACTCTAAATAGCTTGACCAGCAATCTGACCTGGTGAATGCACCCCAAATGCCCGATCCTCCTGAAATTAGAAAATCAAATGAGCATCATGGTGCTTTTTTTGGGGGGTGGATGGTGGTTTCTGTTTTTTTTTTTTTTTTGGTGGGGGGTTGTACCTACCCTCTCGTAGGCGCTAAGATAACACTTGTGATGAGGGGCAGTGTTTCCTTCTGCTATAAACTGTCAGAAACAACTTGAGAGCACCTTAGCACAACACTCCTCAGATCGGAGTCCCTGGGAAGTGCGAAGGGAGAATCAAGAGGTTGGCGGTTTAAGTCCACCTGGAGGCAGCCTGCTTTGCCTCTGAGACAGAGGCCATGGAAGAGCCTGTGCAGCAACCATTTGCCTCGCACACGCACATGCACACCCACACCCACAGAGCCGCTCTGACTTGGAAATGCCTTCAAGGGAACCAGGACGTAGCTCTGATTGGGGGCACTGGCACTGCCTTGCTTTGCCTGGCCTACAGTCCCTGCTCAGGACGCAGCTCTGGCCGATGGCTGAGCTGAGGACTGAAGGCTGCCCCTTCTGACCGTACAGCCAGTCAGTCAGTACTGACTCATCGAGACCTGATGATCCCGGCAGGTTTCTGCAAGCCTCCTCTCTCCTCTGAGGATCAGCTGGTGGTTTCAAACTTCTGACCTGAGGGCTAGCAGCGTGACGCATAACCCATGATGCCAACAGGGCTCCTGAGACCTGGCCAATGGCTCTAGAAGGTGGAGGTCCTAGGGGTTGACCGTGTCCACTTTGGGAAGCACTAGAGAAATGAAAGTTTTCCATGTTCATGCCCAAACTTTAAACAAGTGCTCAGAATAGCATTATTCACAAGCTAAGTGTGTACCAAATGATAACCAAAACGTAATGCCAGAGGAACTGCCAAGGAAACCTGCCTTCCTAGTTCCCTCTGGAATCTAGTAGCTAAGTTCTGGAGTGGACTTGGCAATCCATCAAGAGCAGGGTGTGTCAGGTAGACGAAGGAATGCCAAGGGTGAGACAGTGCAGAACTGGTCTCCCTTAGCTTCTGCCTGAATCAGACCTCCCAGGCTCCTCATTGACTATCTTTTCTTAGGAAAGGTTCGTTCCTTGCCAATCAAATAGCACAAAGCAGACCTTAGTAGCCTTTTTACTTTTATACAACGTGTGCATTGTCACTGTGGCAGTCCCAAGGCATCGTCTGAGTTGTCAGGGGAGGCCACGTGGCTTGGGGCTGGTTATGAAGGAGTTCTCACTATATCCCTTAGATCCTGGTCTGTGGCTGGGAAGGGAGATCAATACAGCAAGGAGGGGTGAGAGGAGGAACTTTGTCTCTCTTTTCGGTCTTTACTAACGGTATCCTCATGCACTACAACTTCTACTGCTTCCCTGGCTTAGATTCTTTACCTTCCCAGTTTCTCTGTTCTTTTTTTTTTTTTAACTTGAAATGCACTGTAACTCACATAATATTCATTTCAAAGCAGAAATATCAGTGCTTTCAGGATACTCATAGGTTGCATGATCATCACCATTACCCGGTTCCAGGTTGCTGCCATTATCCCACAGAGAAACCTGGTACCTGTTTAACAGTCTCCTTACTTTCTTCCTTCCTCCAGCTGTGGAAGTCACCACATCTCCTTTCTGTTCTTATGGTTTATCCTTTCTAGATATCTCATAGAAAGAGAATCATATGGTGTGTGTTCTTTGATGTCTGGTGCCTTTCACTGAACATAATATTTTCACGGTTCATTCATCTCGCAGCATGCAGGAGAACTTCATTTCCATTTAGGCTGAAAAATATTCCACCATGTGGAGCAACTACATTTTGATTATCTGTCATTTGACACACAGTTGGGTTGTTTACACTGATCGGCTGTTATGAATAATGCGGCTCTGCACACTTGTTTGTAAGTTTTGGCATGAACACGTATTTTCATTTCTCTTGGGCATATGTTAGCATTTCCCAAAGTGGGCAATACCGCCCCGTGGGGAGAGTCACAAGGTCCCTGGTGGGGAGGGGGGTGTTGGGTGGAGGAGGATGGATGCAAAAGCAGACACCTATATTTTATCCTGAATTTTGGACTATCCTACTAAGTTTTTAATTCCAGGAGTATGTTGAGTTTTTTTTTTCCCCCTGAAAAGGGGGCAGTTGGCCCAAATAAATTTGGGAGCCTGTGCTGGATACTTATGAGATGAGTTGCTGAGTCATATGGCAACTTGAGGTTTCACTTTTCGAGGACCTGCCAAATAGTCCCGACAGGCTTAAAGGTGAGGCCAGAATGTGATTACCCTTGAGAAGCTACTTTTCTCCAAACACAACTGTGATCTCTGCCACGGGGGAAAAAATATTTTCCCAGAGTTCAGAATCACTCCTTTGTAAAAAGTACCCAGGTTTCACAATGCACTGCTCTTGAGAAGGGTAACACCGTGACAGTCAGACCCACAGGCAAATCAAATCCGCTCCTTCAGGAAAGGATGAGGAAGGCACCAAAGGAGACCTGTGACAACAGTGGGCATCTGCATGGTGCAGGAGGAGAAGTGTCTCAGGCTGAGAGGCTTTCAGTCTGGATTTACCAGTCAATTTCCCTTTGTTTCAATAACACCTATCGAAGACCAGTTCACGCAAGACTACCAACCCAAGAACCGGGCATTTACTTTATGAAAAAATACAATTTCCTGCCGCTTCAGGCTTTCATATCTCCTGGGCAGAACAAGACAACCTCAACTCTGAATACTTGTTTCTGGGACCATGTCCCCCACTGTGGGATACTGAATGTCCTTCAGTGGTTACCCATGGGGCTGTGATCCACCCTCGAGGGGTGTGTCAAAGCCACCAAAAAGACTTGGCTTTCTCCTCCATAACCGCAAGTCCCAGGAACCCAGAGGGTCTGACTGAGAGTCAGTGATGACTTGATGACAGGCAGTTCGGTTTTGGTTTCTTTACAGTGATGAGACATGGTGGCAACTTGTTCTTCGCAAACCTCTTATTTGGTAATGGCCACAGACTGAAGTGCACTCCCCTGACCTCTCTTTTGTGATATGATGTAATTATGCTCGGTTTTCTAATTGTATGTTGTAAATCCCAATTTCTATATACCAATGAGGTAACATTAGGGTGAGTTGGAGTTTGAATTTTTAACCTTACAAGAAGTCTGACTCAAATCCCAACCTTAGTCTTCATTAATCCAACTCAAGTACACAAGTCATGGCGTGAGAAAACTAGGGGGTGGAGGGGAATCTTGGTGCCAGGGCGTTAGTGCTGACAACCTCGTAGACCTGGGGAAGACTGATGACAAAGCACATGGAGATCTCCAAGGAGTGGGTGGTCCACAGAGGTTGAGAGGAGACAAGAATGTGCCCCAGCAGACAGACTTTCCCTAGAGTTGCTGTTCTGACTTCTTGAAGCCTCTCACTTTATGGAATTTCTACCTAAAATACATGACAGCCATATGTTGTCCAAACAGCTTTATGTACATGTTACTTGCTTTTGAAATCCCTCATGTCCAAATTCAAGAATCTGCTTGAACATGAGTTGCAAAACGGTTGTCGGGAAAGGAAGGTTAATCCTGATTTAATAGGATTCTCCTTTCTTTAAAAATGGATAATATAAGCAAGCTGGATATGTTTAACTTACATCGAATTGTGAGGAATAAAAGCTGAATTGACTTCAGTCATTTTACCAATTTTAGCACTAAGAAAGTCCTAATGGCAGCTTGGGATTTTTTGAAAGTACTCTGGTTGGGGTCAGGCCCAGCTCAGTGCTCATGGCGACATCCTTTAAAGAGATCTTATGTAGCAGGCTTGGCCAGTGAAATGGATTGCCTCATCTCTTGACTACTGCTTCTGTAAACGCTAACTGTGGATCGAAGCAAAAACAATTCTTGACAACTTCCATCTTGTCTCCATTTATCATGATGTTAACTATTGTTCCAGTTGATTTTTTT
>PVJH01034028.1:0-20968 GCA_004026705.1 Nesogale talazaci | reverse complement strand
CTCTTCATCCTCAAATGGACACCAGATTAGGTGACTGCCACACCCAGCATACTTCTTCGGTGGTTATACACAGCTCCACACGTAGAATAAAAAAAATATATTGGTAAGACATGGAAAATAATACCCGATTGGGGACTTCAGCATGTACAGGAAAGGATTTGGGGAAAATTACAATTTTTTTCTAGCTTAATGAGTTAATGGCATGTTCAAGGAAGAACCTAAGTATTTGAATTATGGTGCTGGCAGAAAGTATTGAAAGTACTATGAACTTCCAAAAGGACAAACCTATCTATCCTGAGAGAAGTAAGCTAGACTACTTCTTAGAAACAAGGTAAGAAGAGGAGGAGAGGGAGGAGGTAAACAGGGAAGAAGGGAAGGAAGGAGGAGAAGGCAATGAAGAACAATGATGGCTGGACTTTGTCTTTGTACTTTGGACATTTTAGCAGGAGAGACCAGTCTCTGGAAAAGGGCACAGTGATAGGTAAAGTGGAGGGACAGCAAAAGAGAGGAAGACTCTGGACAGAATTGACTGACACAGAGGCTGCAACCCCAGCTCCAACATAAGAACCATTGTTAGGATGATGCAGGGCTGGGCTGTGTTTGACCTGTTGGACACAGGGTTTCTATGCATCAGACGCTACCTGATGGCACCTGGTCCTAACAGCGATTGTCTCAGCAGTGGACCTGGCTGTTGAGATCGTGTCCAGGCCGTCCAGGAGGTGAGCGTGCTACCATGAAATGTGTCTGACTTCTTTGTTTTACTCCCTCTCTTCCATACCTCCAGTTGCTCCATGTCTTTACTACAATCTGTATATATCTTAACTGTACACTTGTGCCTGCCAAACCCGTGATTCATTGTGGGGGCTGGCTAACCCCACATTTGTTTTTAAGCAAAGGCTTCCCCCGCCAGCCCCGATGCACTTTTCATGGAAAATGCTTAAAGGAAAGGACAACCCATGAACAAAGAGAATCCCTCCCAGCTAGACCCTAGGTCAGCAAACTGCGGCTCTCGAGCCATGTGTGATGTGGCTCTGAAGTAGCGTTCAAAGCATTTGAAGGTTATTGTTTCAGATCATAGTGATTTTGTTTGTTTGGAAAAACATACTTAAGGTTCTTGAGTGATTTTAAAGTTGTTAGGGGGGAACAGTACTGGCTCTTCAGTCTCAAGAGTCTTCCGACCCCTGACCTAGATTATGGGAAGTTCCCGGGGCACCTTTTCCAAAGAACAAACAGGGCAAGTTGGGGATTTGGGTACAGGCTATGGATTGAACAGATGTTAGAGAAATAGCCAAATGGTATGTATGGATCTGAAGAGATCCTTATTCAGACAAAACCACTGTGAAAAATATTTGAGAAAATTGAGGATTAGTTTGTTTTAAAGGGCATTAACTTTTTTTTTTTAATTCTCCGGTGTGAAAATTTATGTTTTCTTAAACCCACCCTCTGTTTGGATGCTTGTGAAAATATTCATGATTGAAATAACATGTTTCTGATTTTCTTGCCCCTCCCCCCTCCCCCCCCCCGCCCCCAATATAGGTACTGGCAATACATGAAACAAAACTGGCAAAATTTTGGTCATTATTGAAGCATGCATGACGGGTACATTTCTTCTTTTCAGTCTTTTTGCCTCTGCTTCCTTATTTCTTCCCCTCCCCCAACATTAAAAAATAAAGCCAGTTCAATTAATCTATACATATCTTATTTGGTTAATAGAGAAATTCTGGTAGCCAGCCTAGGAGAAAGGCTAGAAGAGGGGACAGATCATGAGCAAGAGTCAAAAAATGACTGCCGTCCACTGGTCACATCCGGTAAACTTTTGGTTGATCAACTTTAGGATTTAATAATCGGACGTACTGAGAATACAGTACATCCAAATCAGTCCCCAACCATCCAGATCACTCATCAACTGCAAAGAACTATGTAATAAATATTTGTTTATTGGGAATATCTTTATACAAATACCAAAACATCCTGTGAAGCTTTTGTTCCCCTTAAAATCAAGTGACTGACTACTACGGTGCCCTTGACTTTTAGAGGGACTGGAAGTCACCAATACTGGAGACTCCAGGAAACAAATCCAATGCTTTAACTGCTTCTAGTCTGGATACCTCACCATAGCAGTCTGGCAGGTGCTCAAGCCAAGGCTGGGTTTAGGAACTCCCCAGGAGCTGACCCAGCCAGACCAGGTGGTATGTGGCTGCATCTCCCTTCTTTTCCAGGAATGGAATCTTTGAAATAAGAAACATTGTCACAGAAAACCAATTGTTGTTGAAGCATCCTGTCTTCTTGTAACAGAACCAACCCTCTATACATTTTCTGTAGATACCAAGGGACTTTTTTTCTTTACAATAGGTAGGGACTCAAAAATTGTAGGAACATTCCATGATTGGTTAACATCACATTTCCCAAGACCTCTTTGAAGTTCCTCTGTATATATTAAGATCCGACAGGCTGTGTATTTTTCTTACTCATTTACTCACTGCCGTCACCTCCCTGCCTTCCCCACTAGAATCCTAATTTCCTGAGAACCAGATAATTTTCTTCCCCCAACCTCCTCACCTGTTTTGATCACAATGGTACTTCTTAGCTTCTAGAAAGGGTGGTTTAACAGGTGATAGTATATGACAAAGTCGGTGGTTCAAACCCACTGGCCACTCCATGGGAGAAAGATGAGACTATTTACTCTTGTACAAAATCTAAAGTCTCAGCTATACAGGGGTCACTAGAAGGAGGAATCAGTTTGATGGCAGTGGGTTTTGAGAGCAATGCCTGGCACAAAAGGTGTATGTGTGTGGTATCACTATGTACTATGTAATATGTAATATATACAGTGGTACCACCAATGTCAAACATTTCCAAGCTCAAACTTCCCACTACTTAAACATCAAAGTTTGAAGGGGAGGGGGGGAAGGTACTCAGTGTTTGTTACTTTGCTTCGTTGTCGAACTGAAAATCTGACAAAAAGACCTGCATGGGCGGAGTGAGGCTCTCCTCTCAGGCACCGTGGACACAAAGGGGTGACGCTTCAGTCTAAGTGGCCCTCCCTCTCAGACAATATCTAGCGCTTGTGTTAGCGTGTTAAAACATTTGTTGCTGTATTTTTTTCCACTTCCTTTGAGTAAAATATCTTTTTTGTTTGTTTGGCTTTTGTTTTTTGGGGGCATCACTGCCCTCTGGTGGTGGGAGTAGGAGGTCCAGCCTTGCTGCTGGATTTGAACCTCCAGCCCAGTGGGCCACAGCCCTGCGCACAACCACTACGCCACCGGGGCTCAGCCCTGAGTAAAATATCTTAATCATGTCTCCAAAGAAAGTTAACAATAGCACTAATTGTGGAGAATCACGATAGAGTGAAAGAAAAAAATCACTGCAAAATTTGAATCAGCTTCTCTGATTTGGCAGCTGAGTCCAAATGGCTAACTTGACATTATCAACATTTGGAGGGGGACGGGGGACGTAATTAAAGGGGCTAATGCAGAGAAAGATGTGAAAGAACCCGGGCCATTGAAGAGATTGGGGTGACAATGAATTTGGAGAAATTGGCAGCAACTGGGTGATAGCTTCTCTGAGACAGTGACTTGCAAGAAGGCTAAAAGCCTCCATGGTGATTTTGGAGCCTCAGAAACAATGACTTCATTTTCCCTCATGTCTTATGGGAAAAAGTTCTCAAACTTTTTTTGTGTTTGAGGTGCTGTTTGCAAACACATGATCTTGGACTATACACTTTGGAGGTCAACTGCTTGAAGACTATCTGCCAGGGGTAATGTGCCAGCATAACCAATCAGACTATTTCTGTTCCACCCTAAGTAGGGCTCCTCCCTTCTGAAAAGGATCTGGTTTGTTCCCCTGGAGGGGAGCTCAAAGACACCTAATGTCAGTTCAGGGAAGACTACAGTTATGCTGCCATCCTGACTCTTGAGCCCATTCATCTTGTTACTATGAACCTTTCTGTCACATGTATGCCCCTAGTCCAATCCCCTCCTATTGGGTGTACCCTCCTAGTTCACCCCCTCACGTTACTTACGTGCCTTTAATACAACCCTTCTTGCTACATATGTTGCCTGAGATTATCTAAATCTGTGAGAGGATAAAGTACAGTCTCATTCTGGCTCTAGTCATCCTGAAAGAGGTGAGCCCTCCGATGCATTATCTTATCTGATATCTCTTTAATTTCTCCCTCAATTACACAACCTCTCCTTGGACCCATTCCGTGCAGGGAGATTCCCTTCCCTCACACACAAACCCTACTTTTGTCACAAAGAATCCTTGGAACCATTCTCTTAAAAGAAAAGAAAATTTAAAAACAGGAAAATGTCTAATATGCTTATATATTACAATATACCATCTCCATAGAGTATTTTGCAGCTATAAAAATGCTCCGGAAGACTGAATTTTAAAGAAAAATATTTGATGTACTGCTAATTGGAAAATGTGGTATTTAATTTTGGTGTAATTGTTATAAGGGTCTGTCAAAAATCATACATATAGCCAAGAGTACCTGGCCATTACAAGTAGATTTTTGTCATCACATTAAAGTAAATTATCTTCAAATGTCTTAATTCTTTTTAAACATATGTGTCCATCTTGTTAGTACTGTTTCTTAACTTTTGGTCCATTTGTTTTTGAAAATCAAAGTAACTAAAGTGATTCCTTTTGTGTGATTTATCCTGATGTAAATTTTTTCTGCTACTTTATCATGTTTTTGATTCATTTTATGCTGCTGAGCAGTAATGATTTCTTAAAAAGAAAAACTCAAAAACTAATCAAGTCATTCAACCCAAGCAAGCGGTGTTGAGGAATTAGAATGATCAAATTCATCTTTCCTGTTGTATGAATCATTGCTCCCTTCCATAGGGCACATGTTATTAAATTAAGCACTTTAATTAGATGATATAAAAATCATTTTCCAACATGCCATAAAGGGTTTATAAAGGAGCAGTCACAAATATGCCATAAAAGCTAGAGAGGGGGGACAAAGAGATAAGAAAATACAAGGGCATACAGGGGACAGGATTCACCTGGTGAGAGTTAGGTCTCTGAGCAGAGTTTATAACTGCTGGAAGCATCTGGGAAGTTTTGCTTTTTAAACTAAAATCATCCAAATCGACGAAGGTGGGATTCGAACCCACGCGTGCTGAGCACAATGGATTAGCAGTCCATCGCCTTAACCACTCGGCCACCTCGTCACTACGAAGATTTGTCATCACTTCCTTTGCAGACTTGGTATTTAGTGACTCACATGCGGCCGCGGATGAAAGCATGGGGAGACACTCCCCTGACAAGTTTGGCAATGGTCCCGTAAGCTCTTGACTCTGCCAACTGCCAGGTCGGAGTTCGAAATTCGCAGCTGCTCGGTAGGAGAAATACGACAGTCTACTCCCGCTGAAGATTTACAGCTTTAGACACGCTGTAAGGTCTCTGAATCCGAATCCACGCGATGGCAGTAGGTTGTGGTTTTTCATCTCTACAAGAACAGACAGGGAAAGAAAAAAAGAACAGACAAGGGACTGGAACGGAATAGCTTTTAGGGAAAGGACATCCAAACGAGGCTAAACGAAATTTTCGTGCTTCGCTTTCCCGGGACTTGGAAAGGTGGTGGAGGGGTTCCTCTCCCGGGCTCCGAGTTCCAGAGGCTCCCGAGTCCGATCGGCACAGAGGGGAGATTGGCGTGGGGCGGGGCTACGGGTGGGTGCTCTCCGGAGTCCAATCAGAACAGGGTTGATATGGGGGTGGGGCGGGGCTGTGGGCGGGACCACGGGGGTGTCCTCCTGCGGGCGTCTGCTCACCGGTCTGGGTTCCCAGGCGCGGTCGCACCTGACTCAGCCTCCTCTGCGCTGGAGAATGGAGCGCGGCAAGGAAAACAGACTGCGGACGCAGCGCGTACTGGTCGGGTTGCTAGATTTCAAGACCAGCAGTTCGAGAGCACCACCCGCTCCAGCGGAGAAAGACGGGGTTTACCAAGAGTTACAGTCGGGGAAACTCCACTAATGCAACTCTGTGCTGCCCTATGACAACGAGTTTGTTTTTGTTCTTTTATTTAATTAGGTGAGCCATCTGCGTAAGGCCATCAATGAATGCTCAATTTCCATTCAGTGATACAGCCGCCTCCTCCGTTACTGCAGGATGAAATCGCGCCCAGAAGAACCTATCATTTGTGGAACTCCTATTACACCGTCATGAGCGTCAGAAGGTTTTTGGAAAAATAGAACGAAGTTATGTTTTTTGTTTTATTTCGTTCTTTTCCAGATACCTGTGTGTGACAGTGGCTTTCCAGGCCAGAGATTGCTTAACTTTGATTCGATTATCCGAGATATTGAAAACATTGAGAAAATAACCTAAGGAAGACATGGGACGGTATATGATATGACAAAATAATAATAATTTATAAATTATCAAGGGTTCGTGAGGTAGTAGGGAGTGGGAAAAGGAGGAACTAATACCAAGGGCTTAAGTAGAAAGCAAATGTTTTGAGAATGAGGAGGGCCACAAATGTACAAAGGTGTTTGGCATACAGTGGATGGATGGATAGAATGTGATGAGACTTGTATGAGCACCCACTAAAATGATTTAATAATAAACAAAGATCTTTTGAAAGAACCTAAGAAAAGGGAGAGAAAGTGTTTCCGATGTGTTTTGTGTGTTTGAGGGGTTGAGGGGCTGACTAAAAAGCACAGACGAGTGAGCTTAAAACCAAAATCAAGCCCCACTGCCCACGATTGGGACTCAGAGTGGCCGGGTGGAACGGAGTGGAAGTGCGCCCACAACGCTGTCATCCTCACAATCTCAGAAACCCACAGGGGCAGTTCTCTGTGCTGCAGCGTGACTGTGAGTCGGCATCCACTCGAGGGCACTGCGCTGGGTTTGGGGTTTGGGAAGACGGGCAGAAGATTGCCACGTCTCTGCCTGGAGGGGCTGGTAAGTTCGAACTGCTCTTACCGTTAGAAGCTCCAAACCGTAACACTGCAGCCAAGGATCACCGGTATCTGGAAAAAGAATTTTGAAGGTGAGTCTTAAGTAACACGTTTTCTGGAGCTAGGGGTCCCCAAATCAGGCGCTTTGCTTACCGCCTGCTCTTAGCAGGGTCAACTACATAATCTTTCCTTTCATGGCCAGGCCTCAGGCTTTCCCACAGAATTTTGGCTTTCTTACTGCACTGATAATGGAAAGAAAAATTCCCTTTAAAATTTGACCTCTATGTAAATCTACAAAGAGACTAAAGAGAATCACTTTTTTTGAGCTCTCCACTGTCCCCAACATTCTCTGCCATAGCCCTAAGAAACTATCCACCCAATTACTGCCTCTATTATTGAGTTACCTATACTGGATCTCACATAAAGAAAACCATACCAACGATAGCAAAATAAAACAGAAACACTTCTCCAGTTTTCTTAGCCCTCAAACTTAAACAGTGGCCAGAGTGGCTTTAAAAAAAAAAAAAAGGAAGAAAGTGAAACTGAAATGGACTTGGAGTCTCGTGACAAACAAATTCACTTCAAACAATAACACACACACAAAAGCAGAAACACTTTCGTTGAAAAGATAACAAATGAATAAAAATTAGGACAAATCTAAAATAAGCCACAAGAGAAAATCAACAAAGAGTTAACTTTTAAGTTAACATATTTTTCACACCATAAGCCATACTCCCCCCACAAAAAAAAGTGGGGGGAAAAGTGAGGATGCATCTTATGGTCGTGAGGTGGTACCCCAGAACATTTTAGTAACCTGATACTATTTGGTTCAAAATATTTTTTTCTAGTTTTCCTGCTTAAAAACTGGGTGTATCTTATGGTCAGGTGTGTCTTATGGTCTGAGAAATACAGTTAGTACATCAGCATTGAATAGGTAACTTTTAACTCACTGGATCAGCATTAGTTAGTGCACTTTGCAATGCACGCTGTCTGACGAGAGGATCCACATCCCTGCCTACGGGCATTCTCTGGAGGCTTTCTCCAAGTGGCGTTGCTAGATGCTCTCAGTCCATGCTGACCCCTAGCCACCCTGTGGACAACAGAAGGACATGACAGCGCAGTCCTGTGTCGCCCACTAGTGCTCTTCTGTGAGGCCATCCGTGCAGCCACTGTGTGCTCGAGCTTGTGAAAAAAACTCTTCCATCTTTTTGATACCCTGCTACTCTAACACACATGAGGTCCTTGATATTGTTCTGTAATTTGAGCTTTCTCTGAGGCCCCTTGTCTTTGTAATGGGTAGAAACATGGATCTCTCCCAGTCAGTTGGCCAAGTAGCTGTCTTTCAAATTTCCCGGCATAGACCAGTAAGTGTGTCCAGGGCTTCATCAGCTTGTTGGAACACTTCAGTTGAAACACCATCAATTTCTAGAGGCTCGTTGTTGACTAATGCTTTCCGTGCAGCTTGAACATCTTCCTTCAGCATTACGGATTCTTGTTACCTCCTGAAATTGTGGAATGCAGACTCATTTCTTTTTTTGCACCGTGACCCTGTGTATTCTTTCTCTCTTATCTTTATCCTCTTTTGTAATTTCCACTTTATTGGTTGTTTTAAGGTCAGTACAGAGACGTGATGAACAGTTTGTACACAATTTTTGACCCTCGCACCAAAATCCTAAAATAGCATGTAGATACAATTTGTTTCTATGTTCCAGTGATTTTCCAGCTCTAAATTTGGAGGCAATTTTTGTTTTGTTTATTTTTAATGATTTCATTGGGGGCTTATACTGCTCTTATCAGTGTGTTAAGCACATTTATACATGTTGTCATCATCATTTTCAAAACATTTTCATTCTACTTGAGTCCTTCATATCAGCTTCTCAATCCCCCCTCTCCCTCCTTCATGAACCCTAGATAATTTATAAATACATATACACACACTCGTGTCTCACACCAACCACTGTCTGCCGTCACTCACTTTTCTATTGTCCATTCCCTAGGGAGAAATGATGTGTGGGTCATTGTAATCTGCTCCCCTCTTCACCCCCTCCCTTGCCCTACTCTCCTGATATCTCTATTCTCATTGTTGGTCCTGGGGGGTTCATTTGTCCTGAATTCCCTGTGTTTCCAGCTCTTATCTGTAGCAATGTATATTTTCTGATCTAATCTGGTTTGTAGGCAGAATTCAGGTCATGATAGTGGGGGGAAGGAAACACCAAAAAGCTAGAGTAAAGTTGTGTGCTTCAACAGTACTATATTGCACCCTGACTGGCTCATCTCTTCCCTGTGACTCCTCTTTAAGAGGAGTCTCCACTCTATGCCCACCCCCACACACCTCACATTGCTTATGATTCTGTTCTAGGTCTGAGATACCTGTTAGCTGATCCTATCAACCCCTCATGATCCCACAAGCTCGTGTGCTTATTCCATGGAACTTTGTTGCTTCTTAGCAAGATGGCTGATTTCTTATCTTCAAGTCTTTAAGAGCCTAGATGTTATATCTTTTGATTGATGGGCACCATCAGCTTTCTTCACCACCTTTGCTTATCCACCCATTTGTCTGCAGTGATCATGTTAGGAAGGTGAGCATCATAGAACACCCGATTGTTAGAACAAACTATTCTTGTGTTGAGGGAATATTTGAGTGCAGAGCCCATGTCCATCTACCTTAATACTTAGTGTATAAATATAAGTACATGGATCTATTTTCTTATTGTTATTTATAAATATATTTTTATATGTACACACCTGTATTTAGACTTCTAGAAGTGTTCTTTGCCTTGGAAGCACTTTTAAAAAGAGGTTATCGGGCTGAGCCCCGGTGGCGTAGTGGCTGTGCGCAGGACTGCGGCCCACTGGGACGGAGGTTCAATTCCAGCAATGGGGCTGGGCCTCCTACTCCCACCACCAGAGAGCAGTGATGCCCCAAAAACCAAAAAAAAAAAAAGAGAGAGAGAGGTTATCAAGCATCATTATTTTCAAACGTTGATAAATCATTACATCTTAATTGCACCAATTCACAATTTAATGTCAGGCACACTACACAATCAAATGTTCAACCCTTCACAGCACATAACAAAATTATCAGGAAAACTGTACTACCATGACCAAAGGTGTTACACAATGCACACCATTCTGACAAGAAACCCATGATGACAAAATGTTTTTTTAATAAAGATGTTTTGAAATATGGGAGGAAATGGGATTTCCTCCTTAAAATGTTCTTAGATTGATCAAAAAACTCACACTTACAAAATGGTTAATTAAAACATGCATAAGCAAATGTGGCGAAGAAACCTGAAGGGGTCCTGCTATCAAAAGATATAGCATCTGGGGTCTTAAAAGTTTGAAGCAACAAAGCCCACATGTAAGAAGCACACCAGCCAGTGTGACCAGGTGTTGAAGGGATCAGGAATCAGGCATCAAAGAACTAAAAATCACATCCTTGTAAATGAGGAGAAGTGCACTTTGGGGACAAAAATCCTATCTATTGCTAACGGTACAACCCCTTACAGAAGAGTTGCTGGGAGGAGAGGAGCCAGTCAGGGTGCAGTGTAGCAAGGATGAAACCAGTGTAGCCATGTTGATGAAACATGCAACTTTCCTCTAGTTCTTCAATGCTTCCTCCTCCCTATGATCATGATCCCAATTCCACCTCACAAAGCCAGCTACACCCGGGGATGTACACTGGTATGGGCAATCAGGACACATGATTCCTGCAGGTCCAGTGGTGAGAGTGGCGATACCAGGAGGGTGGACGGAGTAGAAAGGGGGAACCAATTGCAGGGATCTACATATGACCTCCTTCTTGAGGTACAGACAACAGGGAAGTGAGTGAAGGGAGACACTGGACTGTAAAACATGACAAAATAATGATAATTTATAAATTATCCAGGGTTCATGAGGGAGGAGGGGCAATGAGGCTCAAATAGAAAGCAAATGTTTTGAGAATGATGAGGGCAACAAATGTACAAATGTGCTTGACATAGAAGGGATGGATATATGGATTGTGATAAGAGCTCCCACTAAAATGATTTTAAAAAGAAAATTCATATATATATAATGCAATATATATATATATTCCTCTGCCATGTACAAAAAGGGAGCTAGCAGGGTGACTGGTAAGACATGGCCGATATAAACAGTCATCAGACTTGGCAGCTTCTGAAGCTTCCGCTCCACCAAAGCCTGGCTGGATCCTCTTTGATCTCGGTTCCTCATTTTCGGCAGATGGATCTGCTTTAGTTTCTTGGTGAGCTCGGTCAGCCTGTATCCCTTTTGCTCTCCTCTTCCCTTTCGCTTCCACTTTTCCATGTGATGATGTATCGTTTCCTGCCTTTTTTTTTTTAACTTTGTTTCCACTTACACAGGTGCAGGGTTTGCTGACAAGCTCAAGGCTCTAGTCTTGGCTTCCTCCTTCACCTTCTCTTCTTTGCGGCATCTCGACTGGGGTGAAGGTGCTCTCTGGATACCTGTGGGTCATGGAGCACTTAGAGAACTTTCTCGAAAGCTGTGTGACCTGGTTGCTACCCTCCATCTCCTTTTGCTACTTCTCACATCATTCAATATTTTGTCCAATATTGCACCTCTTTCAGTTTAAGACAGGCTGGGCATGTTCTTCCCTTTAGGCTTTCTACCTCTATGTCTTTGACCTTCCATTATATTTGACTTTGTCTTCTCCAGCTGCCCTTTGAATTTTTCTATTCAACTCTTTGACTTCATCATTTCTTTTATTTGCTGAAGTGACTCTGTGATTACGAGCATGTTTCAAAGTCTCTGCTGACACCCAAGTTTATCTTTTCTTTCTGTCTTAATGACCTGCTATCTTCATGAATGATATTCTTCATAGCCTCCCCACATCTCCTTGAGTCTTCTGTTGTGAGAGTTTAAGATATCCAAATTACTTTTGAGATGGTCTTGATATTCAGATGGGACAGATAATGAATAAAATATGTCACTCCCGGCCTAGTAGATCGTATGATTTTCTTACTCAAAATGGTTCTGATTATAATGGATGTTTGGACTTGCTGCTTCCTCATTTGGAGCCATGCCCCATCAGCTAAGGAAAGTCCATCTGGATCAGTAATGTCGACCATCTTTTGAGAAGGAAGTTCTTCCCCTGTTGTATGTTGATACTTTCCCAACTGAATGCATGCCTGAGCTGGGCGGTCACAATTGCCATCAAGCAGGCAACAAATATTAAGATTTCCTTGATGGAAAAAAAGTCAAATTACACAGTAAGACCTCATAAGGGTTTTGGAGAACCACATTTAAACAAGAGGTTCAACAGCCTAAGAGCACTTATCCCAGACATTCCCAGTGTCCACAATAAAGGTTGAAGTTCAAGGAATCCCCTCTCTGGTGCCTGTTCTAGTCCTTGATCCCTGGGTGAGCAGAGTTTCCCTCTGGGAAAGATAGCTTTGGAGCCCATCCTTGTTGCCATCTTGTGCTGGGGAAGAAACACCCAAGATTTAAGCATCACCTCTATCAGGAGTGGTAAGCTTTGTTTCTGCCAAGGGCCGTATTTTATAAGGATATATATAACACTCTTGGTGGGACCTACAAAATTATCATCTTAAAAAGCAGGCTGCTATATTTCATCAAGCATCTCATTAATTCACCCCTAATGTGATGACTGAAACAGCTTCTGCTTGGTGAGGTGTGTGATGTTAGCTGGTACTGATAATTTTGTTTGTCTTACCTGGGCCTCAGGCTGGATATTACCCACCCCTGTTCTCTGTAGACTGTTTCAGTAAGTCTTACACAGGACAAGGACAACTCATACCAGATAAGAGAAAGTATTAGCATGAGGTTGGAAGATTTTTGCTGACCTATGGTCATGAGGTTTACTGTATATGATGAAAAAGCAAAGAAAATCAACACACAATCATGATTAATGGCAGATGAACTAATCCCTGGCATATGCAGGACTACAGAAGCATAGAAAGGACCACGATTGAGAAATGTACACAAAGCAGAATTTTAAATCTTATAGGATGACCACAAGGTCCTGAGTCAGAGTTACTAGAGCCCCAACTTTTAGCTTAAACTTAATAGCCATGGATATTTTGGTAACATATTAAAGGTACATCCAGGCAAGTTCTTCAGTTCTCTGAAGGCAAATTCTCCAGCCTGGGCTTATCTCAGAGTTGTAATCCACTTTTAAAGACACGCTTCTGTCCAGGTTTGCCTAGGAGTTGCCACACTCACACTGCTGATTCCTGTCAAGAAATAACTCAGAGTTCAAATTTATGTCAAGACTCAAAAGAGAATTAGGGATCTCACTGTGAACCACGGCTTTCTACCAACCAAATACTTTAGAATTTTAGAACTCATGGAATGGGTAAAAGAAATGTGCACATAAAGATGCATAGAGATCATAAGTGAACATTTCTAATAATTGTATCAACTCATCATATGCCTGTTTCCAGCCCTGGCCCAAGAAACAGACAATACCCACACCCTAAGAGCCCTACTACCTTCTAGAGAAAACACTGCACGGGTGACTACATAATTCTAGTCTGTGTTGATCCCTCACTATCTATGTGTAAAATGTTGTGGGAATGACCCCTTCTGATTCTTATTTGTTTCCACATTGGTTTTTAAGCTTTGATGGTGAATGGAAAGGCTAGGATGAAAAATAACAAAATCCAAGGAACCAGGACCCGTGGGAAGCTGTGTTTGGCAACTGCTCATGCTCTTCATGTCTCCTACTCATTATTGCACATTCACCCTAATTAGGATTGGGATATTTTTGACATCTGCAAATTGTAGACGGGTAGGCAAAAAGCAGAATTGTACCGTAGGGACTGGTGTGGTGCGGAAGGAGTCCTTTCCCCCCTGGAAAAGCCAGAACTTCGTAAGTTGACATGCTGACAGCCGTGAGCATTGGGCACAAGCACTAGGACTTCAAGAAGATCTGGCTGAGGCTACTTTGCCAGAGTACCCACCTTGAGCTGTGCTGCCCAGAGCTACACGGGTGAGTACACCTGACCACTGAGAGCTGGGAACACCTTTGGCTTGGGAAGGAGGGCTTTTCAGGGAGGGTTGATCAAGGTTGATCAAGGGGGTTCAAGCTCTTCTGTCACTTGTGGGAGAAAAGGTGCTAAGATCCAGGGAGAGGACAGCGGATCATTTCCCACCTGCCAATTAACAACAATCTGTGGGCTGTTGTGTAATGGTGTGCTTGAGGCAATGTCTTTTGATACAGATGAGGTGTAAAGGTGACACAAGAATTCAATGTCATGTTGACATGGGTGCAGAGAAGCTGTCTCTCCTCTGTATTTGTGTACTTTTCCTTCCAGCAGCGGAGATATTTACTTTAACTGCTCTTTATTTATGATGCTCTTCAGTTTTCTTAGTGTAATGCACCCAGGTCTTCTTTATTGATTCATTTTCTTAAGAGTTTTTAAATTAATTTTAAATTCTTTCCTTGAAACAAACAGCCATTCCTCCAAATATAATACATGACACTTTTATGGGAAATTGCTGAGGCATTGAAAGAAAGAAAGAAAGAGATGGAGGGAGGGAGAGAGAGGGGGAGAGAGAGAGAGAGAAAGAGAGTGAGAGAGAGAGAGAGAACATCATAATACTCCTCCTGTTTTTTAGAAAACAGTTCTTGGATATTTTCCAAGCACTGACATAAGCACTACCCAGAACCTCATTCATTTCTTACAATAGAACGACAAAGCACAAGACACATGTCATTTTACAGATGAGAACATGGGGTCTCAGAAAGGCCAAGTAACATGCAGACAGGAATTGTGACAGTCAGGATTTGAACTTCAGAGCGCTCAAGACAAGCTAGTTCTTATGACCGTCATTGTGATACCTCCCAAATTTGCTGACCCTGATCAAACATCTGGGAGGTCCTTTCTTAGAGAGGAGACCCATCACAGTGGATAGCAGAAAAGACACGGAGGGAGAGGATTATAGGAAGAGCACAGGGGATTATTAAAAAGAGCAATGAAAAGAGACCAAAGTGCACCAGTGAAACATACAACTTTCCTCCACTTCTTCAATGTCCCCCACCCCTAGCATGACCCGGATTCTACCTTACAAATCTGGCTAGACCAGAGCATGTACACTGGGACAGATAAGAACTGGAAACACAGGAAATCCACAACAGATCGATAATGAGAGTAGTGGAAGGGAAAGGGGAAGGGGAACAAAGGCAGAACTGATCACAGTGATTGACATGAAACCCCCCCCCCACACTCTCCAGGGGTCAATCAACAGAAAAGTGGGTAAAGAGAAATAGCTGTTGGTGGAAGACATGAACAAAATAATAATTTATAAATTATCAAGAGTTCATGAGAGCCGAAGGGAAAAAAATGAGGAGCTGATACCAAGGGCTCATGTAGAAAGAAAATATTTTGAAAATAATGCTGGCACCACATGTACAAATGTGCTTGATGCAGTGGATGTATTTAGGGATTGTGAAAAGAGCTGTGAAAGCCCCCAATAAAATAATTTTTGTAAAGGATAAAAGAGCTCAAAGTATTGGGAAATATGAATCAAGATACATATTTACATATTCAAAGTTTTCACCAAATTAATTGATCCATTACCTATTTTTAAAATCATTTTATTGGGGGCTCATACAACTCATCACAATCCATACATATATCCATTGTATGTCAAGCACATTTGTACATTTACTGCCCTCATCATTCTCAAAACATTTGCTTTTTACTTAAGCCCTTGGGGTATCAGTTCCTCATTTATCCCTCCCTCATGAACCCTTGATAATTTATAAATTATTATTATTTTGCTATATCTTACACTGTTCAATGTCTCCCTTCATTTACTTCCCTGTTGCTCATACAGCAGGGAGGAGGTTATATGTAGATCCTTATAATCAGTTCCCCCTTTCTATCCCTCCTCCCTCCCAGTATTGCCATTCTCAACAACGTTCCTGAAGGGATTATCAGTCTTGGATTCCCTACGTTTCCAGTTTCTATCTGTACCAGTGTACATCCTCTGGTCTAATGGATTTGTGAGGTAGAATTGGGGTCATGATAGTGGTAGGGAGGAAGCATTGAAGAACTAGAGGAAAGTTTTATGTTTCAAGGTTCGCCCTGGTTAGCTCATCTCCTTCCATCTATAAGGGGATGTTCCATGACCTACGATGCCTTTGGGTCACCAATCGGTATTTCCCTTCATTTACCATGATATAGTTTTCAGTTCTTTGATTCCAGATACCCAATCCCTTTCATTATCTTTTAATATCATTTATTAATTGGTGGTGTTTGCATTGCCATGATTTCTAAATAAATGAGTGATATGTAACAAACTACCCCAAAGTCAAACAGACCCACTGCTGTCAAGGCAGTTCTAACTCATAGGAAATGTGTACAGGGATTTTCCTGCAGCAAATATGTAGAGGAGTAGAAAACCACATGTAGAGGAGTAGAAAACCTCATGCAGAGGAGTATAAAGCCTCTTTTCTCTCTCATGGAGTGACTAGTGGGTTTGAACTTCTGACCTATGGATACCAGTGAATAATACAAATGGGTATCATGAACTTTTAAAAGCATGTCATATAAGAGACAGGCATTCTAGAAATGTAATATGTAAATACAATCTTTAATATAGATTATCATATTAATTTTTAAGTGAGGATTCAGAGTTCCAGGGTGGAAAACATAGACTCCCATTCCCTCAATTATAGTCAGTAATGTTAATTCCAAGCTGCAGTCCAGGCTCATGGAATCACGTCACCCACAAAGATCCTTTGCGTATTCACAATCTCTGAATGGTGCAGGCACCAGGTTCTCAAGCTTTTCAAGAAAGTCAAACCCTGAAAACACTAGTCCATTAAAACTAAAAACCTGATGATTATAATCATGAGACTTTTTTTATTTGGGTTTTGTGGGTCTAGCAGTGGGCTGTGATCCCATGGTCAGAGGTTCAGATCCAGCAGCCTCTCCATGAAGGAAAGGAGAAGCTGACTAAATAGGTACAATTTTGGAAATCCCACTTGCTGGTTAAGGCAGAGTGCTGAAGGGTGGTGTCTTATCTGAATCCCAAACCTAGGAAAGAGCCTGGAATCAAGCACTTAGGACGTGTAGAATAGCTCCATGAGATTTCCAAATCAGGGCATAACTCCCCTCCAGGAAGGTCTCCCCACATTGTTTTTCTCAGCTACTCTTTCTTGAGTTCTCAGGGGAGTGATGAAGGAAGGTAAAACTAGATCTGCTCAGGAGGCTTTCTCGTGGGCAAATAGCTGTGGCGTGAGACTTTTGCTCAATAATTCAGGTTCGAAACCTGCTGTGAAGCTGTCACACAAGTTGGTAAGAAAGCTAAGTCAACAATGGCAGGAAAAGACATAAGGGCTAATAGAAGAGCAGCCTCTAGTGCTTTGGATGCAAAGAAAATGAAAATCTAAATCTGAGGCCAGAGTAGACCCCACAAGGAATGAATTTTTGACTTTGTCTATGTTAGTTGTGCAGTGCAGATGAAAAATGAGAAGAAATTGGAGACACTCTCAATGAATCCCAATGTGTCCACTACAGTCCTACTATCCATACACTACCTCATGAGGCCACCTGGGTTCCCGTGGTTTACCTCCCTTTGGGAACTTGAGTCCTTTATTTATGGAGTTTCATTTGCTGCTCTAATTATTCACTTGTTTTCTCTGCACAACTGGACTTTGGATGTCCACAAACTCTTCATCAAAAATGGCCAGCTTCTGATACACACATTATGGGTTCGTTCAACAGATGCAGTCGTACAGCGATAATTATTATTTATTTTAATAAGGATATAGAGAGCACGAAAGAGAGAGAAACAATAAGAGTTAGACACATTTCACATCAGGGTAACATGCTCAACTCTTCCCCGCTTGGTGGTCTGCATGGAGAGAGTAGGGGAAGGGATTACATGATGAGGTAGAGGGCCTGAGAGGGTCCGGCACTCAGGGGCAGGGGAGAGGCAGGAGTGAGAGGCAGGAGAGAGTGAACATTAATTTTCCCCATTTAAATAACCTTATGGGGGATACATTAGCCCTCTCATCACCGGTCAGTACATGTCACAAGAGGAGGCTGTCATAAGGGCTATGTGGTGACGATAGTTTAAGGTTGCCTACATGACTAAGGTGAGAAGGATGTGATAAGGGGAGACCTCAAACTCCTGGGGGTAGATAAACAGGTCTGTCTTATTAGGCATCATTGACAATGGCTCTTGAATCCCCCAAAAGGCCTTGAGGAAAGCAAACCATCCTCCTAAGTTGAGTCACGCAAAGCCCTCAGATAACTGGAAGCATCAGGGAGAATAGCTAGATTAGTCAGCTTCATTGTGAGTTACACAAAGACCTCATATAAATGGGAGCTTCAGGGAGAACAGCTAACTTAACTTGCACACTAAATGTTGGTAAATAGCTTGCTTAATGTTTTAGAGTATATGATGTGGAAAAGTCCCATCTTCATCCCACAAGTCTTTCTTTGGGGGCCATGATCATGTCTCATTCTTTCAGACTTTCTTCCTTCTGTGTCTCATGTCAGTGACAGCTCTCTCCCGCATGCCTGTGTTCCCATCCTCCTTGCATGTCTGGTCCTTCAAATGCCTTAAGACAAGTCTTATCTGAGCCACAAGGAATTCATGACAGCAGGACCAGCTGGTGTTTCTCTGCTGAACTTCCAGTATCTGGTATGATATTGAAGAAGCCCTGTGAGTGTAATGATTACACACTGGGCTATGATTTGCATGTGGGACATTAGAAACCACCTCAGCTCCATAGGAGAAAGACTGGGCTTTCTATTCCTGTAATCAGTTAACTTACAGCCTTACAAACCCACAGGATGTAGGGGTGAATCACCATTGACTGGATGACAGTGAGTTTGGTTTGGGCTGGATTTAATATTGCATCTACATGATAGTATTCAGAAATACAGTACTTATCTTTAAGAATACTATCTTTAAACACCATCCTTTCACAGTTCGACACCATTTCCTTTTCAATATCGCTTTATCAGCATAAAACATACACATCATACAATTCAATAGTTCGATCATATTAAGAAGTGGTGTGCAGTCATCCTCACAGTCAGTTGTAGAACATTTTCTATTTCTTGTACTCATTGTTATTAACTTCCTATTTCTCTCCAACCTCCCTGCCATAACCTCAAGAAGCCATTAGTCTAGTTACTGTCTCTATAGATTTACCTCTCGTGGATTTCACATACAGAAAAACATACCCAAAATAAAACAAAAGCAATGACAACAAAACCCCAAACACAAAGTAAAACAGAAAAACAACATATAAGAAAGAGAGCAGGAAACATTAAAAGCTGGGACAACAGCAACAAAAAGCTGAAGCAAATTTAAGATGGTCAAAATTCAGGTCAAATGAGAAAGTGTTCGATTTAAGCCTAACTGCATCTGCAATAGTCTACTTTCTGATGCACTCTGCATGGTAGCAAGGCTAGTCACCTCCCTGGTCTATGCCCAGAAGATGTTCACTAGAGGCTTCATCCATTTGTGGGTCCTGCAAATGGTTTGGGGGCTTCCACTGTCATCCACTGACTTTTGTGAATCTAGTGTTCACAATTTATTGTCTGCAAACCTTGAACCTCACAGGCTGTCATGCTTCTTCCACATGGACTTAGTTGATGCCTCTCTTGGATGGCTGCTTGCTTGAAGATAAGCCTTTAAGATCTCACATGCAATTCTTTCTCATAGCCAGGCACCCTCTAGTTTATTCACCCTGCACGGCTATCACACCTGTATCTTCTGTGATCTCTTCATGAGGGCAGGCGTCCAGTAGAGCCTTGCCATAAGAATGAATTGTTCTTGGATTGGGACTGTAATGAAGTGTGAGCCAAAAACTCATTATTCATTTATCTGTGGTTTGTCTCTGGTTTGCTTTACAGACATCGGTGTCATTTTATGCTTCAAACTTTACAACACATCCCTGGAGCATAAGGTAATTTTATTTATACTGTTATTAATTTATCCAGTGGTATAGCATGTAAAATACTGCTGCAAAAAATGAAATGAGCCTCAATATATAAATTGTTGACTTTTACAGATGATATTTTTAAATGACTGGACACTATTCCCACAAACAATGGGGTTTGGTGATAGGGACAGATTTTTCGATAATATTGATTCGCAGTGGCAGAATTATGCCTACCAGATGAATACATGTCCTAGTAAAGCAAGGGGGCCCTTAAAACAGAAAGGATAGGGCAGTCCTGGCCCACCCTCCTTTGGACACCCTCCAGGAGAGAGATCGGAACCAAATCCATCGACCTCCGTTCTACTCCTTTGGGACAGCAGTCCCCTGTTTCCTCTCACATTAGAGTTTCCATCTTAGGTGACCAAGGGTGACAGGTGAGTTTGAGGCAGAACTCAGTTAACTTAGTGGGGTTTTCGCATTGAGTCCTTCTGTTGTGGCCGATGAAGGATGCTGTGCACCTCAAAAGAACAGTCTGAAGTCCCAGTAGTCCATAGCACATGACCGGAGTCACTAAGGGTTGCATAGAAGCGAGGTCAAAGGTTAGGGACATAGTACCAGGCATCATCTTCCCTTCAGTTCTATTTAATATGAAATGGTTTTCCCTCATGTGAACACTGCTGCAATGAACAAGGAGAGCGTTCAGTCTCTTATTGACTTGGGGTATATGCCCAACAATGGTATTGCTGGGTCATAAGGTATTTCTATTGCCAACTGTTTTAGGCACCACCATAGCACTTTCCACAATGGTTGCACACAGCTGCAAGCCCATTCACAGTGTATAAGGGTTCCGATTTCTGTGCACTCTCTCCAGCATTTATTTTTTCTATTTTTGAATTGGACTTTCATTCTGGACAGAAAGATATTTTAATGAGTATGTTTTCATGTATATGTCTTATACATAAAATGTATATTTTCTGTAGATCTGAACCCTGTTGATTCACAAGACCTCATTCTTAGATCCATTTTGAATTTCTTAAATCAGTTAGAAAACCTTTGCTATGGACTCATATATATTTCGAGATACATGAAAGTTTGGGATCAGAACTGAAATGAAGTTGCGCTGAATATATACATTAGTCTGGATAGACTAGAGAAACAAATT
>PVJH01034027.1:0-21023 GCA_004026705.1 Nesogale talazaci | reverse complement strand
AGTCATCAGTGCCATTACCCAAATGTGTACCCTCTCCTCTGCTCGCTCCACAGATGCAGAGGCAGTCACTGGGCAGCTCGGTTGCCCCTCTGAGTCTCCAGCTATGCTGGAAGGACATCAGGTAAGCTCTGTCTTCCCTACAGAAAGATGAGTGAGAGACAGGGCTGTCCAAGCTGAAAGGCATGAGGGAGTTGTGGGGGAAAACCAATGGGCGGACACATGTCAGCATGAGGGCAGCACCTGGGCAATTGTGAATGCGAGTGCTACTCAAGCGCAATGCGTCCCTCTTGCTGCCCCTCAGGGCCCTCTCTTGCCCTCGGAGGCTGAGCAGTCATGGTGTGTTCTCCACAGGAGGAGCAGGCCCCCAGTCCGAGGACGGTGGTTGTGTTCCTGGAAGCTGGTCAGGAGCTGCCCCTCCACCTGGGAGAGGAAGTGCTTGTCCTGGCCCCACAGACCATTGTGCAGCTCCAGCTTGACCTCCTAATTGTCGTTATGGTCCCTGAGCAAGGCTTGAGGGAAGGCCAGGAGGTCTCCATTCCCTTTGATGCCCAGTGGCTCTTGCCCACCCTGGAAGACACCCCCTACTGGATGGACGTTGCACTTGAGTCCATTTGTTTGACCACCTCCCCAGGGCTGGCAGAGAGCAGAGACTGGAACTTTGAACAAGGGAAGGGTTGTGCTGTGCCAGATCAGGATCCAGCCTGGGACTCTCTTGAGTCCCACATGCCTGTGCTTAGCCCTACTTCCTCACAGCGTCTTCCAGCCAACAACCTATCCATGCAAGTTAACTGGGGAAAGAGCCATTTCCACAGCTGGTGCTCACCTTTGTGTGGAATCGCAAGCAGACAGCCCATGTCAGATGACTTGGGCTCTTAACTGCAGGGCTTTGCACCTTCCACCTCCTCTGTTCTGCCACCGATGCAAGCCTGGCTGGGCGGGGAACCTCACATCTGTCGTCGCCACCGCATCCGCTGTGGGCCTCACATAAGACTTGCAGACGTCTCTTCTAGGCCTCTGTGACTCCAGCACACACCCCTCAGCCCTTCCCGAACCCTGCTCCAGCTTGGGGTTCTACTCTGCTCCCATCACTTACCTCTCAGGTGGCCAAGGATAGACCTTGGATACCTCAAACAGTGTGCTACTGAGATTCAGCTGTTGGCTCACTAGACCTTTGATGACATTCAAATGCACGGCGACTCTGCAGAACCGCCCTTTGCTGGCAAAGTAGCACAGTGTCCAGGGGGACACACACACCCTGTCTGGACCCGCTGGGAGAATGGGGCGCTTCATCATCATGCAACCTCCCTCCAGGGACTCCGAATGGAACCAGTGACACACCTCATGGACACATGTCTGCCGTGCTCTGCCTGGCTGTGGACATTCAGTCTCAGGAGATGAGACAAAACTCAGGGAGTCGCACGCAACACAGCCCATCTTGTAACCTGTCTGCTATTTTTGCTCACGTATTAATTCAAGAATCTCTGTTTGTTGTAGATTTCCCTATCGCGCATGGTTTGTGTCAGATGTCTTTTCTCTTTGGGGAGCACGTACCCTCTTGCGGTTTCTTGGTACATTTTGTAGTAGATGAAACTCTTGATCCATCCATCTGTAGGGACAGCAGGTGGCACCTCTGTTTCTGGAGCTTGGACTCATGCATAGATTGCACTCGATAGAGTGCTGAGCTCCAAGATTTGAAGAAGTAAGTGAATGCTTTGCAAAGGGTCTGTGTGGAGACTGTACAATGCTGATGGATGCAATTGGGCCTTTGAGCCAAATGGGACCTGTTTGACTTCCAAATGAAATGCTTTTGGGCTAAAAACATGTGTGTGCTTGTGTTTTTGTGCGTCCCTGTGGTCCGGAGCAGGTGTGTTGACCCCACGCTTTGTGACTGCTACAGAGTATAAAGAGCACTGGGATCTGGGGGTACTGTTCCACTAAAGTACGCAGTCCAAGGGTTTGGCCACTGATGAGGGTTAGATAGAATCCCCACCTCCTACGTGCAGGAGAGCCAAAGTCACATGCTGATGAATGCATGTCAGGTGGCTGGCTCCCGGCCAAGCTGTCCCATTTGGAGGCTTGCCTGTTGCTGTGATACGCAACTGGTCTTAGCAGTGCTTGCATTGAGGATGAATTACCATGAGAGGCTTCATCATCCACTTCTCAAGAGACTCCTGTGGACAGCTTATGCCTCTCAATCCTCCCAGTCCCTGCTGAATATATGGACAGAACTATTTGATTACAGAGAGTCCCTAGATGACCAAACTTGCAAGCATTGCAGTGCAGGAATCTGATTTCATTAAAGAATGCTCTTTTATATGGATTTTGTGTTTGTGAGTGTGTGACAGAGACACAGACAGACAGAGAGAGAGATAGAGAGACAGAGATAGAAAGAGAGAGAAAACCTGTGAACACATAATGGGAAGTTCTAAGTTGAGAGCTTTCTCTTCATGTGCCTTGAACCGACAAGAAAAGGAACCCATTTCCATAGGACCCCTGGTGGAAATGTGAATTTCTGATTTGGGCTGGCCACTCAAATGCCTTCCGTATGTCAAAGCAGATGTAACCCCCATGGATCTGAACCTTTGGGAGTCTGATAAAGTTGGTTAGAGCCCATTGTAATTTCACTGAGCAGGACCTGAAGAGATTATGAAGAAACCCTAAAAGCGCCACACTTTCTCTCGGTTCTTCTAATCCTGCTCAAGGTGACCTTAAGCCATCTGTCCCATTTCATGACCTGTGCTCTTTGCAAAAATCTACAAGGTGTTCAAAATTGTTGTCTTCTAGTCACGCACAAAAGAGCTCTGTGGACCTGCATTCAGAACATTCACATCTTGAAACCCTAAGGAGCTTCCTCTCTGATGCACAGGAGGGCCTTCCCAGGCACTGACTACTTCCACTTCCTAACAAAGAAAATCCTCATTTCCACACATGTCCCCCACCCAGCCAGGCAAATGCTTCTGGGGATTTGTAATCTCAGACAATCTGTTAGCTTGAGGGCATTAGGAAGAGTTGGCATCCTTCTAGCCAGAAGACACTGCATACATGTTTTTTTGGTTTTGCTGGCAGGCATCAATCATCTGTGGTCATGAGGAAATTTCCTCTATTGACAAGACTTTCCAAAAAATTAATGAATGCTTGAAATTTAAGCATTTCATTTTATTTTCAACTTGACCCATATCATTGCAATCATCAACTTAGGACTTTTGATATCACCAAAGCCAGCCTTGTTGGGGACGTTCTCTGCCAAATTGAGGCTTGCGGTTCCACCAAGTCTCAAGATACACACAACATTCAAAGACATAGTGTCTCTCTCTCTCTACTTCTCTGTCCCTCCCCCTGTCTCTGTCTCCCACTTCTGCCCTCCCTCCTGCTGTGTGCTCACATTGATCTGAATTCCCAGCAACAGAGAGATCTGCTGTGCTGAAGATGAAAGTGGAGGCACCAGATGAAAACACAGTCATGCAAAGAGTTTTCCGAAAGAGGTTCATAATGCCCTTCTCTTTATTGGTCATGTGTAGCGGATTTCAGACTCCTAGAAAACCTATTCATGTAGGAGAGAGGAATTCAACTGTTAGAGCAGGAGGTCGCTAACAATTGACCTCTCCCTGGGGGCCCACTGTGGCAGTGACTAGTTCTGTCCATGGTCTAAAGGTCTAGAGACTAATGAAGCAGAGAGAGCAATTGATAGCTGAGTGTTGCATGTGAAATTTTTTTTTTTTTGGCAATTGTGAGATTGGAACAAGATGACTCTGAAGCAAGTGAAAGCAATTTCCCTGGAATCTCCCAATGCACGTTCTCCTTGATCATTGTTCTAGTTTTCCTAAGGGAATTGCTACCACACCCCCAACATTGTGAGAGATCGCTCAGCGTTGCAAAGTGGATCCTTCAAATGTTGCGAGAGATCTTGTGGGCCAATCGGCGGGCTGTGTCCTGACTTCGGGTAGGAGGGAATGCTTTTGCGCTGCTCCATGGGTTGGAGCAAGATTGAGGCACTGGAGCAAATGAGGCTTCTGTGAAGCTGCTGTTCCGAAGACCTCTCTCATCTCTATCTGTTCAAGTGACGAATCAGAGTGGCATTCCTAGGGAACTCCTTATCTCTGGAATCCTTTAAGCTTCTTTGGTTTCTTGATTTCTTGGCTATCTTCATATGGGATCAGTTTGCCCACATTTGTGTTTCCTTGTCTCTTTCTATGTTGCTCATCAAATCAGTCAAAATGGATTAGTTTTTCCAGACACACTACAAGTATGGCCTCATTAACCAAGCAAAGGGAATTCTATTTTCAAAAGGGTTGTTAGGGCCTGAACCTCGGTGGCATAGTGGTTGTGCGCAGGACTTCGGCCCACTAGGATGGAGGTTCAATTCCAGCTCCACAGGAGCAAAAAGACTGGACCTCTTACTCCCACCACCAGAGGGCAGTGATGTCTAAAAAAAAGGGGGTTCAGGGCAGAGCCCCCATGGCATAGTAGTTGTGGGTGGGACTGCGGCCCACTGGGATGGACGTTCAATTCCAGCTCCATGGAGCAAAGGCTGAGCCTCCTACTCCCACCAGCTGAGGGCAGTGATGCCCTCCCTAAAAAAAAAAAAAAAAGAAAAGAAATGGGTTTCTATCCACAGGTGTAGAGATTCAGATCAAACATGTGCTTTGTGGGAGAGCAACTTAATCCATAACTGACCTTGACTTTTTTTTTCAAATAGTAACACACTTAGTCCTGATAAGAAGACAATGACAAGGATCCATAATTATGCAAGCTTTATGAAATATGCCAAGGTGGATTTTGTTATTGTTAGGTGTCACCAATAGACTCAGAGAGAGCCCCTGCACAGAAAAATGAAACCCTGCCTGGTCCTGCACAGAACGGGCCTTGCTCCTCTCTGCATTCCTCAAATTCTAACCTCTCACCAGTGGTAGGGAAGTTCCTAGTGCTTTTAACGTGGCCAATGAACACAGGAGATCAATTGAAGCGGGGAGATAGAAATGGCTTGGTGAGCCCTGCCCCTGCCCTCTTGTTCTTAGATTATTGGAGCAGCTGGTTGCCTTGTTCATCCTGTGCCTCCATCTCCAAGCAACACCTGTAAGACACCTAATCGGTGGACTGTGTTGCTCTGAGTTAAGGTTCCTTCAAGCCCTGCTGAAGTTCCTTCAAGCCCTACATCTCTTGAGCTGGGATTATAGGACTCTGTCCTCTGGCTGACTGTTGGTGACCTGCTTTGCTGTTTGCTACTTGTGGCCAGATAGACTGAATTGCTCTACAGAGGTCTACTCAGCGTCCCTCAAGACTCGAAGGATGGCAAGCTTGGAGTCTACCAGTTGTCTCACGCAAGTGAGTTGCATTGTGCCATTTGTACTGCTTTATAGATTAGTTTCCTTTAGTTTTTTTATCTTATATGCCCTTCTATCTATATAAATATCTAAAGAGAATTACTAGTGTCCAGATTTCGTTTCTTTAGAGAACCCTGTGTAACACATAGTGTCCTTTCATGGTTCTCTCTCCATCTGTCTTTCTCTGTCTCTGTCTCTCTCTCTTTCACACACACACACACACACACACAGGACAGAGACAGAGGAAAGCACACACGTTTACACAGGCATCTTTAGAGGTTTTCCTAAGTGATTGTTTCCTCAACATTCCTGATTTGTGCAGTGATGTCTTCCTCTGTCACAGGGGCTCCTGGGGTGCCAGATCTGCTCCATGGTGAATGGGCACAGTGTGTTCTCACTGAGAAGTGGAACTCCAAACAATTGCCTGAATCATGCTTTGATTCATGGAGCAGGGGTAAAACATTCCTGCCTTCTTGAAGTCAGTGGGAAGCCTGGGGATGGGCCCACAAGATCTCGAGACATTTGGAGGTACTCTTCTGGAACTCTGAGCAATGTCAGGGTATGTGGGAGGTGTCATTGAATTTCCCTCCAGCACAGCTGTAGGAGAACTCCATCAATGATCAAGGACAGAGTGCATTTGTGGATTCAAGTGAAAGCTAATGATTGACACTTGGGATGTGCAAAGCATGAATCTAGGAAAATTGGAAGTCATCAAATGTGAAATGTAGCCTATATAGATAGATGTGCAAATTATTATTGAGCTGGGATGAACTGGTATTGGTCATTTTCAATCAGAAAATCATATTATTTATTCTATCACCTATAACACATTTAAAGGAATGGTTTTGCTTTTATTCTCAAAAAGAGTATTGCAAAACCAACCATGAAGTATAATGCTATGTATGGTAGCGTTAGAAATAAGTGTCTCAAAGTAACTCAGTCTATAAACTATCTTTCAAATTTATGCACCAACCACAAATCTATTGATGAAGAAATTCAGCAATTCAACCAAGAATTTCAGTTAGAAGTTAGTCTACCAGCCGATCAAGAGTACCTATAACTACTGGCAATTTGAATGCAGACGTTAAAATCAGAGAGGAAGGATCAGTAGTTGGAAAATAGGGGTGTCAGAGGAATGGGCTTCTCAAATATAATCACGGGTCCAATAGGAGCAAGTGTACAGTAATAATACATAAAGATTATAGTAAAGTCATAGAAAATAAAAGAAATATAAATAATGGAATCAGACACATTTTATGGTTGCATGCTGTGTTAGTCCGGGTAGACTAGAGGAACAAATTTCATAGACACGCATATCGATATAAGGAAAAAGTTTATATATAAGAGAAATAGGACATTAAGATAGCATGTCAATCCAGTCCAGTACAAAGTCATAAGTCTGATATTAAACGATAGAGCTGATATCAGTCTATAAAGTCTCCTTCTGACTCAAAAAGTCACAGGTCAGTGGGTTCAGAGTCCCTGCGCTGGCAGGGGCCTCCCCATGGCTCCTCACTTCCAGGGCTCATGGTTCAACAGCAGAAGCAACTTAGCACTGGCAGAGGTCTCCATGTGGCCTCTCCAGCTTCAGAGTCTCGCTCCATCAGGGCAAAGCCATGTGTTCTGTCTGCGGGCTCCTCCAGCTTCAGAGGCTGCCATCTTGTCTTGTCCATGATTCATCGTCTCTAAGACGAACTCTCAACAGCTGAGGAAGATAGCTTCTCATCTCCACAAGGGAAATATCGCAAGATTTTCAGAAGTCTCAGGAGAAAGCCATGCCCACATAGAGGCCTCATTGACTACTCAATGGCTATCTCCAGATTAACAGGCGAGCCTCCACCCTTACATTTCAATCATAAAATTAACATAAGCACATGGCTGCCACAGGGTGATCAAACCCAAGTACTATTTTCTGAGAAGTATAAATTTTTACTTTAGAAATACAAGGCAACAAAAATTGGCTTAAGCAATACTTCTTTATAAACCATGGTATATCAGATTCAATTGCTCCCTTAATTTCCTCTTTCTTGCCCTGATTGATAGTTCCAACAACAATCTGAACACTTTGAGTATTTAGGATGGACTTTCCTAATAAACACCCATAGTTATCTTAGATAGTAGACTCCAATTACTGCTTTAATAATTTCATATTTAATTGCAGCTTTTGGCTTTCCTTACAACATTGAATAATTCTAATATCAATTTGAATTCCTTGCTTGCTTAGGTTAAATCTTCCTCATAAGAACTGTATTACTCTCTCAATAGACTCTGATTTTTGGAATTAGCAAGTTGGTGCAAGAGTTTCCGGGGATTTTCTTGGTTAGTTCTGGTCTCCTGGTGTGAGATTAGAGAAGACCTGTAATTTCTCTCTGAGAGTCTCTTTGCATGGGCTCCACTGGCCGGGGCTTAGACTCAGCTCCTTCTTCCATCTTCCTGCTGGAAGGCTTTTGTTCATGGAGATCCTTTACTCTTGAATCTTGAGCCACATTGACTCACCCAATGAGTGCCCTTCCTGCATCTGGAGCAAAGCTGAATGTGGTGACTCTGTTTGGGGCTTCTGCTCTCTCTTTTCGGCTAACTTGAAGGGTCTGTGTGTCTTGCACTCCCTTTGAAGATAACCTGTTTTCCCACAACTAAAGCATTTGCTTAGGTCTGGTGTACTTTGCTAAGGCACCTGCCATGATGTTGGCCTTGTATTCATTTGTCTCTACATTGAGGTGTTTATGTGCTTGATGTCAATTTCATGGTTGGAAGTATAGGGGTGGAGTCTAGCCTGTCAATCTGGACATAGCCAATGAACCACTGTGGGCGTGGCTTTCTCTGAGGATTCTGGAAAGTCTTGTGATATTTCCCTTGTGAAGACAAGAAACCATCTCCTTGGTTGTTGTGAGTTCTCGACTGACAAGACAAGATGGCAGTATTCGAGGAACTGGAGGAGCTGGAGGAGAAGCCACATGGCCTTACCCTGATAGATCAAGACCTCTGAAGCTGGAGAAGCCTCAGAGAGACCCCTGCCAGTGTTGAGATGTTTCTGTCACCCATGGATACTGCTGATGGACCCTAAGCCCTGGAAACAAGGACCCTTGAGGGGACACCTGCCGAACCAGGATTCTGCACCCACTGGCCTGTGATTTTGTGAGTCAGAAGGAGACTTTATAGACTGGTATCATAAAGCCTTATAGGCGAATTTCACACTTATGACTATGAACTGGACTGGGTTGGGATGCTTTCTCAATGTTCCATTCCTCTTGTATATAAACTTTTCCCTTATATCCATATTCGTGTCTCTGAATTCTGTAGTCTACCGGGACTAACTGGACATTCCAGCATATTCTAATGTAATCTAACAGTGTGCCCTGTTCCCTACAAGAATGCAAAGCCATGGCTCTCCAGTCAGCAGTGGTCCAGCACTCAGGCAGATCTTATTATGCTAATCACATTAGGGTGTCTGGGCCATAGTCTTTGACTGCTTGCTTGAGATCTTTCAGAACTTAGTGGTAAAGGCACCGTGCATTCCTTGTGGGTATTTCCCATAAGTCTGTCTCTTAGTAACTCTGGCAGGACAATAATTCTAAATTCCAAATCTCCTTCTGCAATTCCTCTTTCTATTCTTGATAGTAAAGGTACTCTCCTATGCTTTGCCTCTGCACTTTTCTTTTTTGAGCGAGTTCTCTCTACTGGAACTTCATCTTCTATGTTAACTTTATCCATTTGCTTTTCTTTGGATATAATTTCACCATTCCCTCCAGCACTGACTTGCTCAATTTTTTTTGCTATCTCTGGTATTTACATTAATTCCAGCAAGGGAGAAGGATTCTTTTACTTTGATGTTCCCTTCTGATTCAGGCTTAGTTTTCTTATCTCTATGTAACTTCTTTAGATCTGCCTGATACTCATTCTGCCTGTCTCTTACCAGATTTAACTTTGGGTATCTGAGAGGGTTCTCACTATTCTTTGCTTTCTCTACTGTTGGAATCAAGGCATCTTCCTGGGATTGTTCATTAGTCTCACTTTGGATCTTGGAATTCTCTTCCTCTAGTGTTTTATCATCTTTAAACCTTCAGAGGCTGAAGTCTCCTGAGTTCATATAGGCTTTGACCATGAGGTTTCATTTAGAATTAGAGATCTTAGATAGCAAATCAATCCCTGATTCTTCATTTTTTTTCTTAAAATGTCATCACCTCAGTCATATTCATCCTCAGAGGCTTTAACTTGTTTTTCTAGATTTTTATAATTCACACTATACTATCAGACTGATAATGCTTTCTCTTCCAGTGCACAGGTTCTAACACTGTTTTAATGTGAACCCACAGACCCTATGTCTTCATGTGTGTATTTCATCCCTTTGGGTTTTCTTAAGTTAATGGCTATGTTATTCCAGATATCCATATCAAAGTTTCCTGAATCAAGAAAAGAAGGATAAAATTTCACTAACACTTGAAGAACTTTAATGTTCTTATTTGTTACCATTACTTTGCTTTTTCAAGATGTAGCAAAACTTGATATCATACTTTGTACCCTTGCTCTTTGCCTGACCCATATCTCATTCAGAGTAAAAAACTCACTGAAAAATAAACTCAAATGTATATTTCTCAATTCACACTCACAGTCCAATGAGGCTGTGCAATTTTTACACAGGATATAACTCAAAGAGTTCTTTGCCTTTTGCCACCTGATGGGCGCCATTTTTCAGAGGAGCCAGTCTCTAACAAGTCATCATTGGTCCGTTAGGTGCACTTGCACAGTGACAATAAATAAAGATTGTAGTAATGTCATAGAAAATATGAGAGATAGAAATAATGCAGTCAAACACCTTTCATGATAGCATGCTCACCTCCCAATAGATCATGATCTCAACAGTCAGGTCCATGAACAACGTAGGCAGGAAGCTGGAGCTGTGAAACATCAGGGAGACACCAAGTTTATTCTTGACTAGGGGTTATATAAATATGGGGGCATGTGATTATATGTAACTACAGGTCAGAGGAAGGGGTCCCACTATAGGTTATACAGCAATGAGAAGGATGATCTAGGGAAATACATGCAATAGGAAGGGGTGGTACTAGGGTCCCACATGTCACAAAAAGGGCAGACTCTAGATTCCTGATGGCAGCCTGATCTTGGGTTTTCTTCAACTGGAGACTTGATTTAGCCAAAGTTTTCAGGGATCCATCGGTCTAAGGGTATGCAGTGAGCCCTCCACCCAAATTCTGGCAATTAGCTTCTAATATTTGGTTAATACATTGGAGAAGACAGAATTGTGAAAAAGTCTTATATTCATCCTACATAGGGTCTTGATGATAGCAACCCAGTTGAAGACATCATGAAAGAATTTCTGAAAATCTTTTTCATACATATATCTTGTTCTAAATGGAGTACACAGGAACTAAATTGACTACATCTGTGTGATGAGATGATGGAGAAACTCCATATCAGCAGCTAAAACCAGGCTGGGGATGAATGAGGAACAGAGCATCAATTGCTCACATGTAAGTTCAGGTCAAAGTTGAGGAAAATTAGAACAAGTCACAGGGTCCTTGAGTCTATGCAACCAGCCTTTCAAGATCAGCTTTGGAGCATTGAACACTAATGACAGAAGACTTACTGAACTGTGGCGGGACATCAAGAATATCATTTATGAAGAAAGCAAAGGATCACTAAAAGTACAGCGAAGAATTAAAAGATCTAAAGAGGATGTCAGAACCAAAAATTTGCTCTTTTTAAAAAGTTGTTTTTAATAGAAAAGTAGGTAAAGCAAATGGAAGAAAGACTGTAGTCAAGAGTTGAATAAAAAGTTGCAAAGAGGGCTGAGCCCCGGTGTCCTATTGGTTGTGCGCAGGACTGTGGCCCACTGGATAGGAGGTTCAAATCCAGCAGCAAGTCTGGCTCTCCTACTCCCACCACCAGAGGGCAGTGAGGCCCTCCCTCCAAAAAAGGCGAACTATTAAAATGAAATTCAAAAAGACCTTGTGTTAGTCTGGGTAGACTAGAGAAACAAATTCATAAACAAGCATATGTATATAAGAGAGATGTTTATATTCAAGAGGAATGGACCATGAAAAAAATATCCAAACCAAGTCCAGTCCAAATCCCTAGGTCCAATATTAGCCCATATGTCTGATACTAAACCATAGCTCCTCTTCAGCCTCACAAAACATATACAATGATGCCAGGACTATCACAGGCCAGTGGATGCAGAGTCTTGTCTATCCAGTGGTGGTAGAAACATCTCAGCCCTGACAGGGGCCTCTCTGTAGCTTCTCAAGCATCTCAGCAGTGGCAGAAGTCTCTATGTTGCTTTTCTAGATTCAGAGGTCTGGCTCCATCAGGGTAAGCCCATGTGGTTTCTCTTCGGGTCCTCCACTTCTGAGGATGCAGGGTCTATCAGCATGCTTCCATCATGTCTTGTCAGTACAGCGACTCCAAGAGACTAAGCCAAGTCTCTCACAGCCATGGGGGAAATATCATGAGATTTCCTAGAATTCTCAGGAGAAAGTCCTGCCCACACAGAGATTTCATTGCCTATCTCCAGGTAGACAAGCCAGGCTTCACCCCTACACTCTTACTCAAATTGGCACAAGGGTACATGACTGCCACACATCTCAAATTAATAAACCCAAAAGACACAACACACTCAACATTTTTTAAACAGAAATAACTGTATAAAGAAAACCTCAGCTCCATTACCTAAACATGCTTCTCAGGTGGCCATAGAAAGACTTTGGTCACCAAGATGCAATGTGCACATGGGATTCAGCTGTCGGCACGCTAGACCTTTGATGACACTGAAATGCTCGGCGACTCTGTAGAATCGCCCTTTGTTGGCAAATTAGCACCGTGTCAACTGGGACACACAAATCCTGTCCTGACCCGCTGGAAGAATGGGACGGTTCATCTTCATGCAACCTCCCCCATACACTCCTGATGGACAGAATATTATTCCTCATGCACATGTTTCTACAGCTCACTGCCTGGCTGAGGAAATTGTATCTCAGGAGATGAAGCAAAACTCAGGGAGTCGGAATCACCACAGCCCACCTTGTAACCTGCCCGCTATTTTTATTCACGTATTCACTCAAGAATCTCTGTTTGCGCTAGATTTTCATATCCTGAATGGGTTCCCTCTTGTGTCTTTTCTCTTTGGGGAGCACAGACCCTCTTGCGATTCCTTGATAAATTTTGTAGTAGATCAAAACCTTGATCCACCCATCTGTAGGGACAGCAGGTGGCACCTCTGTTTCTGGAGCTTGGACTCATCCATAGATTGCACTCGGTAGAGTGCCGAGTTCCAAGAGTTGAAGAAGTTAGTGAATGCTTTGCAAAGGGTCTGTGTAGAGACTGTGCGATGCTGATGAATGCAACTGGGCCATTGAGCCAAATGGAACCTGTTTGACTTCCAAATAAAATGCTTTTGGGGTTAAAAACCTGTGTGTGTGCTTGGGTTTTTGTGCGTCCTGAGCAGTCGTGTTGACCCCATGCTTTGTGACTGCTACAGAGTATAAAGAGCACTGGGGTCTGGGGGGGGACCTGGTCCACAAAAGTGTGCAGTCCAAGGGTTAGGCCATTGATGAAGGTTAGGTAGAATCCCCACCTCCTACGTGCAGGAGAGCCAAGGACATATGCTGACGAATGCATCTCAGGTGGCTGGCTCCCGACCCAGCTGGCCCGTATGGCGGCTCGTGTGTGGCTATTATACGAAAGTGGTCTTAGCAGTGCTTGCACTGAGGATCAGCTACCAGGAGAGACTTGATCATCCACTTCTCAAGAGAATCCAGTGGACAACTTAGACCTCTCAATCATTCCAGTCCTTGCTGAATACATGGACAGAACTATTTGGTGACAGAGTGTTCCTAGATGACCAAACTTGCATGCATTGCAGTGCAGGAGTCTGATTTCATTAAAGAATGCTCTTTTACACAGTTTGTGTGTGTGTGTGTGTGTGTTTGAGAGAGGGAATAGAGGGAGGGAGGGAGAGAGAGAGAGAGAGAAATGTGAACACAAAATGGTAAGTTCTAGGCTGAGAACTTTCTTTTCATGTGTCTTGTTTTGGTGCACGGACAAGAAAAAGAATCCATTTCCATAGGAACCCTGGTGGAAATGTGACTTTGTGATTTGTGCTTGCCACTCAAATGCCTTCTGTATGTCAAAGCAGATGTATCCCACATGGATCTGAACCTTCGGGAGTGTGATAAAGTTGATTCAAAAAAAATTGTTATTTCACTCAGCAGGACCTGAAGAGATAATGAGCAAATCCTAAAAGCCCACACCTTCTGTTGGATCTTCCAGTCCTCCTCAAGGTGAACTTAAGACATGTGTCCCACTTTATGACCCGTGCTCTTTGCAGAAATCTATAGGGTGGTCAAAAGTGTTATCTTCTAGTCAAGCACAAAAGAGGGCTGTGGATCTGCTTTCAGAATATTTTGGTATTGAAATTCTGAGCAGCTCCCTCTCTGAGGCACACGAGGACCTGCCCAGGCACCAACTACTTCTAACTCCTAACAAAGAAAAGCCTCATTCCCACACATGCCCCCACCCAGCCAGGCACATGCTTCTGGGGATTTCTCATCTCAGACAATCTGTTAGCTTGAGGGCATTAGGAAGAGCTGGCTTCCTGCCAGTCAGGAGACACTGCATATATGTTTTCTGGTGGTGCTGGCTGGCATCAATCATCTGTGGTCATGAGGAAAATTCCTCTATTGACAAGACTTGCTAAAAAACTAGCACACGTTGGAAATTCCGCCCTTTCATTTTATTTACAATTTGACCCATATCACTGCAATAATCACTTCTGGAATTTTCATATCACCAAAGCAAGCCTTGTTGGGGAGGTTATCTGCAAAACTCAGGCGTGAGGTTCCACCAAGTCTCCAGATACACACAACGTTCAAAGACATAGTGTCTCTCTCTGTCTCTACTTCTCTGTCCCTCCCCCTGTCTCTGTCTCCCGCTTCTGCCCTCCCTCCTGCTGTTTGCTCACACTGATCTGAATTCCCGGCAACAGAGAGATCTGCTGTGCTGAAGGTGAAAGTAGAGACACCAGATGAAAATACAGACACACAAAGAGCATTCCGAAAGAGGTTCATATCGCCCTTCTCTTTATTGGTCATATTGAGCGGGTTTCAGACTCCTAGATAATCTCTTGATGTAGGAGAGAGGGATTCAGCTGCTAGAGCAGAAAGTCTCTGACGATTGATCTCTCCATGAGGGCCCGCTGTGGCAGTGACTAGTTCTGTCCATGGTCTAAAGGTCTAGAGACTAATTAGGCAGAGAGACCAATTTGATAGCTGAGTGTTGCATGTGAATGTCCTTTTTTGCGCATTGTGAGGCTGGAACAAGATGTCTCTGGAGCAAGTGAATGCAATTTCCCTAGAATCTCCCAATGCACGCTCTCCTTGATCATTGATGGAGTTTTCCTAAGGGAAATGCAACCACACCCCCGACGTTGTCAGAGATGGCTCAGCATTGCAAAGCGGTACCTCCAGATGTCGCAAGATCTTGTGGGCCAATCGGCGGGCTGCGTCCTGACTTGGCGGAGGCAGGAATGCTTTCGCGCTGCTCCATGGGTCCGAGCAAGATTGAGCCACTGGAGCAAATGAGTCTTCTGCGAAGCTGATGTTCCGAAGACCTCTCTCATCTCTATCTGTGGAAGTGACGACACAGAGCGATATTCCTCCAAAATTGCAATTGCTGCGAGTTCGTCTCTTCCGGGACAAAAGATTCGGCCGGTCGACCATGGAACGGATCAGGCGTGCCAGGAGCCCCTGTTGTGTGGGGAGCGAATCAGAGGAAGACATCACGGCACAGAGCAGGTATCCTGAGGGAGACTTCACTTTGCAAAACCTCTAAGGATGTCAGTTTAAAAGCATCTGTCTCTCACTCTTCTGTGTGTGTGTGTGTGTGTGTGTGTGTGTATGTTTGTATGTCAGTCAGAGAGAGAGAGCAGAGTGTCGGGGGTGAGTGAGAGAGAGAGAAAGAGAGAGAGAGACAGAGAGAGAAATGGAGAAGGAGAGTAGAGGAGGAGACAGGAGAGGAAGAGAGGAATAAGAATAGTGAAAGGACAGTAGGTGTAAGAAAGCATGAGGCTTTTTCCTGGTAGACCCAAGTTGTTTGAATCTGAAGGAACAGAGAGTACCAAGTGCCAGGTGGTAGGTAACTAAGTGAAGATCAGGTGGGCTGCCATAGGGAACGTGCTAAGTGTATTAGAGAAGGACCTTGGGAAAGGTTTTTCTTGCCTTCCATGTGAGAGCAGGACAGCTGTGTGGGGCAGATGGATATTGCAAGGATCACGAGACTCCTTTGTGTTTACAGCTCAAGCAGCCAAGCTAATCGCCACAAACGGCATAGAGTGGACCATGAACTCAACTCAGGTAAGACAATGCTTCGGGAGCCACTAACGTCGGACTCTTGAGGGCTGCATGCTCGGTTCTCAGGATGGAGTGTATTCTTGCATGTGATCTGTGGTGAATCGAGCTTTCTTGAGGCCACAGCCTCGAGTGCTCAGCTCCACTCCCCATACATGATCCCTCTCCTCTGCTCGCTCCACAGATGCAGAGGCAGTCACTGGGCAGCTCGGTTGTCCCTCTGAGTCTCCAGCTGCCCTTGAAGGACATCAGGTAAGCTCTGTCTTCCCTACAGAAAGAGGAGTGAGAGTCAGGGCTGTCCAAACTGAAAGTCGCGAGGGAGTTGTGGGGAAAACCAGTGGGCAGACACATGTCAGCATGAGGGCAGCACCTGGGCAATTGTGATTTCGAGGGTTCCTCAAGCGCACTGCGTCCCTCCAGCTGCCCCTCGGGACCCCTCTCTTGCCCTCGGAGGCTGAGCGGTCATGGTGTGTTCTCCACAGGAGGAGCAGGCCCCCAGTCAGAGGACGGTGGTTGTGTTCCTGGAAGCTGGTTGGGAGCTGCACCTGGACCTGGGAGAGGAGGTGCTTGTCCTGGCCCCACAGACTATCGTGCAGCTCTACCTTGACCTCCTGATAGTCGTGGTGGTCCCTGAGATAGCCTTGAGGGAAGGCTAGGAGATCTCCTTCCCCTTTGATTCCCAGTGACTCTTGCCCACCCTGGAAGACACCCCCTCCTGGATGGACATTGCACTTGCATCCATTTGTCTGGCCACCTCCCCAGGGCTGGCAGAGAGCAGAGACTGGAACTTTGAACAAGGGGAGGGTTGTGCTGTGCCGGATCAGGAGCCAGGCTGGGACTCTCTTGAGTCCCACATGCCTGTGCTCAGCCCTTCTTCTTCACAGCGTCCTCCAGACAACAACCTATCCATGCAAGTCAACGGGGGACAGAGCGATTTCCACAGCTGGCGCTCACCTTTGTGTGCAAACGCAAGCAGACACCCCATGTCAGATGACTTGGACTCCTACCTGCAAGGCTTTGCACCTTCCACCTCCTCTGTCCTGCCACCGCTGCAAGCCTGGCTCGGCGGGGACCCTCGCATCTGTCGTCGCCAACTCATCTGCTGTGGGCCTCACTGCAAGGCTTGCATACGTCTCTTCTAAGCCTCTGTGACTCCAGCACACCACGCAGCCCTTCCCGACCCCTGCTCCTGCTTGGGGGTCAACTCTGCTCCCATCACTTGCCTCTCAGGTGGCCATGGAAAGATCTTGGACACCTCGACACAGTGTGCCCCTGAGATTCAGCTGTTGGCTCACTGGACCTTTGATGACATTGAAATGCACGGTGACTCTGCAGAATCGCCCTTTGCTTGCAAAGTAGCAAAGTGTCCAGTGGGACACACACTCCCTGTCCGGACCGACTGGAAGAATGGTGTGCTGCATCATCATGCAACCTCCCTCCAGGGACTCTGAATGGAAGCAATGACACACCTCATGGACACATGTCTGCCGTGCTCTGCCTGGCTGTGGACATTCAGTCTCAGGAAATGAGACAAAACTCAGGGAGTCACAATCACCACAGCCCACCTTGTAACCTGTCTGCTATTTTTGTTCACGTATTATTTCAAGAATCTCAGTTTGCTGCAGATTTCCCTATTGTGCATGGTACGCGTCAGATGTCTTTTTTCTTTGGGGAGCTCATACCATCTTGAGGTTCCTTGATAAATTTTATAGTAGATCAAAACCTTGATCCATCCATCTGTAGGGACAGCAGGTGGCACCTCTGTTTCTGGAGCTTGGACTCATGCATAGATTGCACTTGGTAGAGTGCCGAGCTCCAAGAGTTGAAGAAGTAAGTGAATGCTTTGCAAAGGGTCTGTGTGGAGACTGTGCAATGTTGATGGATGCAATTGGGCCATTGAGCCAAATGGGACCTGTTTGACTTCCAAATAAAATGCTTTTGGGGTTAAAAACATGTGTATGTTTGCGTTTTTGTGCATCCCTGTGGTCCGGAGCAGATGTGTTGATCCCACGCTTTGTGACTGCTACAGAGTATAAAGAGCACTGGGATCTGGGGGGGATGGAACCTGGTCCACTAAAGTGTGCAGTCAAAGGGTTAGACCACTGATGAGGGTTAGGTGCAGGAGAGCCAAAGTCACATGTTGATGAATGCATCTCAGGTGGCTGGCTCCCATCCCAGATGGCCCATGTGGAGGCTTGCCTGGTGTTGTGATATGCAACTGGTCTTAGCAGTGCTTGCACTGAGGATGAACAACCATGAGAGGCTTGATCATCCACTTCTCAAGAGAATCCTGTAGACAACTTATGCCTTTCAATCATCCCAGTCCCTGCTGAATATATGGACAGAACGATTTGATTACAGAGTCTTCCTAGATGACCAAACCTGCAAGCATTGCAGTGCAGGAATCTGATTTCATTAAAGAATGCTCTTTTACATGGTTTTTGTGTTTGTGAGTGTGTGTTAGAGACACAGACAGACAGAGAGAGATAGAGAGATAGAGATAGAAAGAGAGAGAAAACCTGTGAACACATAATGGGAAGTTCTAAGTTGAGAGCTTTCTCTTCATGTGCCTTGAACCGACAAGAAAAGGAACCCATTTCCAAAGGACCCCTGGTGCAAATGTGAATTTCTGATTTGGGCTGCCCACTCAAATGCCCTCCGTATGTCAAAGCAGATGTAACTCAAATGGATCTGAACCTTTGGGAGTCTGATAAAGTTGGTTAGAGCCCATTGTAATTTCACTGAGCAGGACCTGAAGAGATTATGAAGAAACCCTAAAAGCGCCACACTTTCTCTCGGTTCTTCCAATCCTGCTCAAGGTGACCTTAAGCCATCTGTCCCATTTCCTGACCTATGCTCTTTGCAAAAATCTACAAGGTGTTCAAAATTGTCATCTTCTAGTCAAGCACAAAAGAGCGCTGTGGACCTGCATTCAGAACATTCCAGTCTTGAAACCCTAAGCAGCTTCCACTCTGAAGCACAGGAGGGCCTTTCCAGGCACTGACTACTTCCACTTCCTAACAAAGAAAACCTTCATTTCCACACATGCCCCCCACCCAGCCAGGCACATGCTTCTGGGGATTTGTGATCTCAGACAATCTGTTAACTTGAGGGCATTAGGAAAAGGTGGCTTCCTTCCAGCCAGAAGACACTGCATACATGTTTTCTATTGGTGCTGGCTGGCATCAATCATCTTTGGTTATGAGGAAAATTCCTCTATTGACAAGACTTTCTAAAAAATTAAAGCATGCTTGAAATTTAAGCACTTCAATTTATTTACAAGTTGACCCATATCATTGCAACCATCAACTGTGGACTTTTCATATCACCAAAGCAAGCCTTGTTGGGGACGTTCTCTTCCAAACTCAGGCTTGAAGTTCCACCAAGTCTCAAGATACACACAAATTCAAAGACCTAGTGTCTGTGTCTCTACTTCTCTGTCCCTCCCCCTGTAGCTCTGTCTCCCGCTTCTGCCCTCCCTCCTACTGTTTGTCACACTGATCTGATTTCCCAGCAACAGAGAGATCTGCTGTGCTGAAGGTGAAAGTAGAGACACCACATGAAAATAAAGCCATGCAAAGAGCATTGCAAAACAGATTCATATCACTCTTCTCTTTATGGATCATATTTAGTGGATTTCAGACTCCTAGATTACCTATTTATGTTGGAGAGAGGGATTCAACTGCTAGAGCAGGAGGTCGCTAACAATTGATCTCTCAATGGAGCCCACTGTGGCAGTGACTAGTTCTCTCCATGGTCTAAGGGTCTAGAGAAAATTAGGCAGAGAGAGTAATTGATAGCTGAGTGCTGCATGTGAATATCCTTTTTTTGCCCATTGTGAGGTTGGAACAAGTTCACTCTGGTGCAAGTGAAAGCAATTTCCCTAGAATCTCCCAATGCACGCTCTCCTTGATCATTGATGGAGTTTTCCTAAGGGAAATTCAGCCACACCCCCGACGTTGTCAGAGATCGCTCAGCGTTGCAAACTGGATCCTCAAAGGTCGCGAGATCTGTGGGCCAATCGGCGGGCTGCGTCCTGACTTCCCGGAGGCAGGAATGCTTTTGCGCTGCTCCATGGGTCAGAGGAAGACTGAGACATTGGAGCAAATGAGTCTTCTGCGAAGCTGATGATTGAGGACTGATTTCATCTTTACATGTGGAAGTGACGAATCAGAGCGCTATTCCTCCGAAATTGCAATTGCTGTGAGTTCGTCTCTTCTGTGAGAAAAGATTCGGCCGGTCGACCATGGAACGGATCAGGCGTTCCAGGAGCCCCAGTTGTCTGGGGAGAGAATCCGAGGAAGACATCACTGCACAGAGCAGGTATCTTGAGGGAGCCTTCACTTTGCAAAACCTCTAAGGATGTCAGTTTAAAAGCATCTGTCCCTCACTCTTCAGTGTGTGTGTTCACGCACATGTGTGTTTCTGAGAGAGAGAGAGAGAGAGAGAGAGACCGAGAGAGAGAGACCGAGAGAGAGAGGAGCGGGAGAGGGAAGAAAGGGAGAGGGAAAGGTAAAGAGAGAGGGAGAGGGAGAGGTAAAGGGCGAGGTGAGGAGAGGAGGAGAGAAATAAGAATTGTGAAAGGAGAGTAGGTGTGAGAAAGCATGAGGCTTTTTCCTGGTAGACCTAAGTTGTCTGAATTTGAGGGAAGCAGAGAGAACCAAGTGCCATGGTGGAAGGTAAGTAAGTGTAGATCAGGTGGGCTGCCTTAGAAAAATTGTTAAGTATATTAGAAAAGGACCTTATGAAAGGTATTTCTTGCTTTCCATGTGAGAACAGGAGAGCTGTGTGGGGCAGACAGATAGATATTCCAAAGGTCAGGAGACTCCTTTGTGTTTACAGCTCAAGCAGCAGCCAAGCTAAACCCCTCAAACGGCAGAGAGTGGACCATGAACTCAACTCAGGTAAGACAATGCTTCGGGAGCCACTCACGTGGGACTCCTGAGGGCTGCAAGCTCGGTTCTCAGTGTGCAGTGTCCTCTTGCATGTGCCCTGTTGTAAATCTATCTTTCTTGAGGCCACAGCCTCGAGTGCTCAGCTCCATTAAGCAAACATGATCCCTCTCCTCTGCTCGCTCCACAGATGCAGAGGCAGTCACTGGGCCGCTCGGTTGCCCCTCTGAATCTCCAGCTGCCCTGGAAGGACATCAGGTAAGCTCCGTCTTCCCTACAGAAAGAGGAGTGAGAGTCAGGGCTGTCCAAGGTGAAAGGCGCGAGGCAGTTGTGGGGAAAACCATGGGCGGACACATGTCAGCATGAGGGCAGCACCTGGGCAATTGTGAATCTGAGAGTTCCTCAAGCCACTGTGTCCCTCTTGCTGCCCCTCGGGGCCCCTCTCTTGC
>PVJH01034026.1:0-21041 GCA_004026705.1 Nesogale talazaci | reverse complement strand
ACGCAGGCCACGTTTGCACACTTGTTGCCATCATCACTCTCAAAACATCCTCCCTCCACTTCGGCCCCCAGTACCAGCTCCCCATATTTCCCTCCCCTCCCTTCCTGCTCCCCCATAAACCTATAACAACTTACAAGCATGGCCTTCATTAACAGAGGTGCAATGAGTAAAAGAAGGTAAATCCGGTGGGTGAAGCCTAACTTAGGGAGGAGCTGGTAAGTACGCTGTGCGAGGGAGTTGGGAAGTTATTCTGAAGGTTAGGCAGAACGAGGAAAGGGATAGCAGTAAGGGAGTGCTTTAACTAGTGTCTGTGATTGGGTTCTCTAGGGAATAAAACCAGTATATACATACTGTAGAAGAAAACCAGTATTATGTAAGCTTATATATGTATGTGTGTTATATACATATGTATATATATGTATGACAGTGATTGATCCATATCTATGAAATGGTTCCACCCTTACGATCATCGAAGCAAGCAAATTCCAAATCAGTGGGTTAGATGTCAGGCTGAAGGCTTCTCTTCACCCCAGTAGCTGCAGAAGCTGATGACGCCAAGGCTGGCAGGCTCCTGACTGCAGAGGCAAATGAATTCAAAACCAGCAGATAAGACGGCGAGTTTCTGTTGACTACTCCCAGGATGGACAGACAATATGGTTCGAGTCCAAAGAACGGGGTGTCAGATGACAAGCCAGATGTAGGATCCACATTCAACAAAGAGCAAGCGCACTTTTCCACAGCATCCACTTATATTGAAAGCAGGCCCACAGGCCCCGAGGAAAAGTCCTTTCAATTGAGTGGCTCTTCATAGCAGATCTCTGCATGGGTGTGATTACATTATGTTAGATAAATTGTATCCTATCCCAGGGGGTGACTGGCCTAACTGCCTAATATCTGAGAATCCTGGTCCAACCCAATTGACTCGAAATTCTGTCACAGATAGATCACGCAGGACATGTGTGAATGAACGAATTGTGGTTCAAGGGAAAAGGTAAGGTGAGGGAAATATCTGGAAATTATCAGACTATAGATGGATTATTAAGGGGCTAGTACTTCACAACTCTGTATTTTAAGCTTGGGCATGTCCTGATGGAGATGCTGGAAAATACAGTTGTTATTTACAAATGGAAGTCTGTTTCGTGTCCCACTTGGCAAATACATCCAATGCACATTTGTTTCCTTTCCTAGAATGGTTTTGAAATATTTTTGTCCTTCCAGAAAGCAGAGAACATATTCATCTCTGTCTGAGTTGGCGATGACCTAATACACAATGAAAATGATTTTGTGCAAATTCACACAAGACTTATCAAGGTCATGCTAGTCAACAGATCTAAAGGCACGTAGAACAAACACCTAGCTGTGTGCTTGGCACATAACGAATATTCAGTAAACATGAACTAATGCTGCTCTTAAAACTGGCTAAGTGACTTTAACAGTCTAGAATTCACTTTGGAAGGAGCTAAACATCTTGCAAGAAACGTAACTTTGTTCTTTAAAGACTCAGCCCGGAAGCCCATCGCCCAGAAAGGGTTTTCACTTTTGCATACTCTGCCCTTGTGGGGAGGGGTCAGATACCATTGCCTTCTGTATTACTGAGTGGATTTAGAAGGGGAAGAGAAGACCCAAAGGACTGGAGTGTGTGTGTGTGTGTGTGTGTGTGTGTCTGTCTGTCTGTCTGTCTGTCTGCCTGTCTTAAGTACTCGGCTTACGGTAAAGCCTTGGAAAGCTAAGAAGTCCTTTGACACCAGCATGCCTCAGCTCTCCTTGCTTATGGGGAACAGATGAGGGCTCACAGACTGTAACTTATTTTCAGCAAGATTCTCAAGAAACGGCCCATACTGTATATACTATACTTCTGCTATGGTGAACAACAAGGGAAGAAAGTTATTATGAATCTTGTGATTTAGATTAAGTCACCCTTATGTGAATGTTTGTGTGTCCTTTGGTGATCAAGTAGACGTTTGCCTCTCAGAAAGAGCAACAAGGAGAGGGTTGTCGGATCTTATGCGTGGGCCACACGTTTTGTCAGAAGACCCATCGTGAAAGAGACCAGAACACCTTTGACTCGAAGAAGGGTTGACTAAGGTGGCAGAGACTGAGGCTCTGTAAGCGGAGTCTTCTCTGGGCGTGTCCACCATGCAGACCACTGAAGGTGCTTGACTCTGAGTGGGCAGCAGGAGTTGAGTGGCCAGCATCTGAGAACTGTGAGCGTAGAATTTCATAGACCTCTGGGCCCAGCATCCTGAAATTCTTACCTCATTGTGATGGAAAACACAAAACACCCAAACAACTCCAAAACAGTACGACCAACAACAGAAACACTATCAGAATCAATTCCGACTCTCAGCACTGTCTCTGTGGGCTTCCGAATGTTTAACTATGGGAGGAGATAGCCTCATCCTTCTCCCCAAGAACAGGATGTGAGTTTGAACTCCTGACCTTGTGGTTAGCGGCCCAACATGTAACCACTGTGCCAGCAGGGCTCCATCCAAGGCAAGACTTGCTCTCTCACTGCCATTGTCTCAATGACTCCTGGTGCTGCCCCCTGAGGGTTTCTGAGACTGAACCTGTTTATGAGAGTAGAAAGCCCCGTCTTTCTCCCTCAGAGGTGCTGGTGGTTTTGAACTGCCGACCATGAGCATCGCAGCCCGATGTGTAGCCACTGCACCTACTCCGCCAAAGAAGCAGCATTCTCAACCTGCAGACACTGTTACTGGCCGTCACGCACGCCCATCCACGTAACTCGCAGAACCCCAGTGAGGTAGCTTCCCCCTTTGCTGAGGTCATTTCCCAGCCTTTCTTGGTGCCGGGGTGACGGGGACATAGCTCTGGCCCAGCAGACAGAAGGGAAAAGTTTGCTGGGGTTTCTGGGGGATATTTTGCTCTCTCAGTAGAGAGAAAGCCGTTAGAGGTGACTTTTCTCCTGATGCCCCTTCTTTTTTCTTTTTTGGAGTGCGGGAGCAAGTATGTATTGTCTGCAGCCGGGTGCTCATCTTGGGAACTTAATCTAAAGCCGCCAGAGGTGGTGACAGGAAGGTTCAAAAGACCCCAGGTCATGGGTGACAGCTGCGAGCCATTGCAACAAATCAGGAACAATCTGCTTTTGGATTGGGGACATGTGAAATAACTAAAGCTCTTTATTTCTTAAGCCCCTGGGAATTAATTATTCTGTGATTTGCACATGAACTTATTCTAACTGGTGCATTTAATTTTGGTGGAACTCAAACAAGCTGGCCCTTATGTTCAACCATTCCCCTTTGGGTAGTCATTGTTTTAGTTTCTTCAGCTATGGCTCCCCCACTTCTGGCTGTATGTTCCCTGGGAAAATCACTTTGCTCCTATGTGATGTTCCTCAGCAGCAAAATGGGATCACATAAAATAGAGATAATAAGGGTTGCCTACTTTGTTGGCCTGTTATGTATATTAGAAGAAATAATAACTGAGGAACAAAAAACTCAGAAGAGGCATAGCTTGCAAGGCTGTTTTTAATCATCCTTATTGTTCTTTTAAAAAATCCCTATGATTTCTGACCACGATTTCTATGCTTAGTCAGAGAGGCCTTATTTATTTATTGAGGTCTTTTCTGTTGCCTAAGTGATGACCAGTGTTTTCCCTACTTGGTTCTTCTTCCAATTCATGACATGTTACTATTCTGATTCCCAACCTCTTTGCCATAGACTCAAGCATTTAGCCCTGTGTTGAGTGCTAAGGGGGAAACAAGGAAGTATGGACTATGACTTGGTGCTAAGAGATGCCTGTTGTGTTACCTGAAAAACGATTTTACCATGAGCCGTACTCGATCACACTGGAGGACCAGAGTCATTGTAAAGGCAACAGGTAGCATGTTTACATCTGGCATCTGCAGGGCTAGGACCAGAGGCTCCGAATGAGATGGCAGATAGGTTGGAGAAGGGTGCTGAAGACCTGACCACTTGAGAGGTTATGTTTCCCAGACCAGTCTGGGGAGATGTCATTATCAGATGCATCCTTCTGGAACCCCAAGGAGATGATGGAACTGCCCCTGTGAATTTCTGAGACTAGAATTCTCTATGGGAGTAGAGAGACCCGTCTTTCTCCTGAAGAGTGACTGGTGGTTTTGAACCACTGGCCTTGCTGATCTCAACCTCATTGATCACAACCCCATGCATGACCCCTACACCACCAGGACATGTACTCGAGGTCCATAGGCCTTTACTCTAGTGTTCACCTGGGCACCCATAGCCATAGAGCTGCCTGTCTCTTGGTTATGGTGGAGGCTTAACGAACAATGAGCACTGGGGTCAATGGCTTGGAGATATAGAAATAGGATGCAAAGTAAAGATGGGGTTGGCTGGGCAGCTTTGAAACTGCCCGTGAGTGTAAGGGAGGGGAGCACATCAGGCTATTCATATTATCAAGAGCCAGCATTGGGCATGCTGATACTGTCTTGAAGATACATGATAGGCCGGACTACTTCAAGCACAGAGGTTGTCAGTTAAGACATACCCCTGGTCTGCCATCAAAACTTGTTTCATGAGCTTGTGTTAGTTGAGATGCTCTGGCCTTAAACCGACTGTTGAAGTTCGTTTACTTGGTTTTACTCCTGTTGCTTGTGTCTTGAAGTCTCAAGGAACTAGATGCCAGGGGTCAACGTTGATAGAAAAACACAGAAATGGAAGAGCTTGCCCTACACCAGAACCTGGGTCTGATCGCCCCCACGTCCCAAGTGGAAGAGCGCTGTCGGTAGTGGGTGTGTAGTCCCGGTGAAGGCCATCACCACAATTAGATAAAAAGCCACGTGTCAGATGGTCTTGACTGGCAGTTTCATCCCTTTGGCTTGTCTCATGTGCTGAGAGGTACTCTTTGCAGGATACTCCCCTTGTATTTCCTTCTTAAGAGAGCCTGTTCTGTCTGACCTCTGCCAAAGCCACACTCCTTGGGATCTGTCTGCTCCCCAAAGGAAGAAGGCGATGTCAAAGTTTTATGATCTTGAATTTTAAAAGCGATGTATCTGTTTGCCTCGCCCCACTTCTTAGAGAATTGGACTAAGCAGACCATGAGTTCATGTGCTACACACTGTTCCCTGCTCCCCCTATTTTGTTTTCCTTTGCTTGTGTGCTATTTTTAAAATAGGCAAACATCATTTTCATATTTCTCACGCACAGTCACACGTCCTTTGGTAAGATCTCGTTGTTTATTTATTTAGCGAGTCTGTCATTTATTCCCTTCTGCAGCTGAGTCAACGCAGTAAACTATGCCTCCAGGCCCAGTCTGGTCAGTTCATTGTTTGTGTAAACAGTTTGATTGGGACACAGCCATGCCCGAATGCATCTTTGTATTGACTATGGCTAATGTGGTGGCATCATGGGCTACGTACAGAACTGGTAGCTGCAACGTCAGCGGTTCTAATCTACCAGCTGCTCCATGGGAGAACAATTAGGCTGTCTGTTCTCCTAAAGATCCACCATTTCAGAAACCCCAAAGGGCAGTTCGACTCTGTCCTATAGATTCCCTGAGTCAGAATCAATTTGATGACAATGGGCCAGAGATTTGTTGTCTTATGGCTGCTTTTAATGAATGGGCAAGGTGTGCACTTGGAAACCACTAGTGACTCTGAGGGAGAATGACAGGGAATTCTACTCCTGTAAGGAGTCAGCCTTGGAAACGCACAAAGACAGTTCTGTCCTCTCGGATTGCTATGAGTCAGTATCAAGGTGTGTGTGTGTGTGTGTGTGTGTACATGCGCATGTGCGCACACACCCCTTTGGGTTTCCAAAACTTTACATCTTTACAGGAGTAGACAGCTTCATCTTTCTCTGGTGATCAACTACTGGCCTTGGGAATAGCAGCTCAATGATGGCCGTAGCGTCACTATGAATCAGAGTCAACTAGATGGCGGTGAGTTTATTTGTGCTACAGAGCCAAGTAACCACAGAGACCTCAAGGCATAGGTACAATATTTACTGTTACAGGGAGGGGAGGGAAGGAACCCCCAAACCCTGATTCCAATCCTAGTCCCTTACAGGTTGCCTTTACAGAGCCCTGATGGTACAGGGGTCAAGGGCTTGGTTGTTAACCAAAATGTTGGTAGACTGAGCCCACACAGTGAGTCCATCTGTAAGTGTGCATAGAGATTACAGTCTAGATAACCCTCTGAGGAAGATCTACCCTATGGCGTGGACTTGCTGTGAGTCAAAAATGAACTTGATGGCACCGAACAACTAAATAAGAGGCTGCTTCTCTGAACAAGGATACATTTTTTTTTAAAGCCTATTAGGGTTCCAGCTCGCAAGACATGCATTTATGCCCAATAAAATGTGTTAAAATGTGTGTCTTTTTCAGTGCATAGCTGAAGACAAGTTCTCAAGTTCTCTCCATAATTTATTTGCTTTTAAATTGTTAGGATCCCTTAAAAAAAAGTTCCAATCAATTAGTGACTTTATGGAACCACTGAAATTCCAGGCAGAGTTCAGCTCAGAAGGTCATATCAATCATTTGTTGGAATTCCAGAAGTATAGGGTTGACTGATTTTCTTGAAGCATACTGGATGATCACAGGGATTTATTATGAAGGCATTTTAAGAAAATTAAAGTTAAAAGTGGTAAGGGAAAGTCCAGGAAAGTTGTACTGAGGAGCATTTTATTCTTTTAACAATGCACATGCTCATGCTTGGAGGGTAGCAAAGGCTATCCGACCACCATTTTTTTTTTTTGTGGCCATCACTGCCTCTGGTGGTCGTAGGCACTACCCAGCCACTGCTGGATTTGAACTGCCAAGCCCGCGGGCTGCAGTTCCGCACTCAACCACTTACACCACTGGGGCTCAGCCTGACCACCATTTCATTAGGAGAGGTTATCCCATATGCCCTCCAGTCCTAGAACTGCCCCATTCAGGCTTCATTTCAGCCCCCAGACTCAGAGAACATTTCAAAGGAATATGAGTTGAGTTCTCCAAGGATGCCCAAACTCCTGTTTGGAAAAAGAAAAGACAGAAAGAAAAACAAAACTTTGGTTAAAAAAAAACAAAGAACTTGTTGGGGAAGGATTGGAGAGATAGAAAATCCACCTTGAGAAAAATATTGATCCAGATAGAGAATATGTTGGGAAATGATAGTGTTATATATATATATATATATATATATATATATATATATATACACACACACACACACATACACATATATATGAAAGTTTCTATGAGTTTGTATCAATACTTTTGGAAATCCTCTTATAGGTCCTTCATAAGAAGCTTTAGCCAGTGAAGATCAAAGAATATAGCCTTCAGTATGGATTATATTTTAACTCAAGGAAACAAAAATCAGTCAGTCAACAACATCATGATAGCAGAGAAAAGATTGAATTTGACAAGAATTTCATTTTACTTGGATACAAATCAATGCCCATGGGATGAGCAGTCAAGAAATCAAATGATGTATTATATTGGGCAGATATGCTGCAATAAAAAGCACCCTCTTTAGCATGCTAAAAAGGAAAGATGTTACTGTGGTAAGCCTCGGTAATTTCAATTGACTGGTATGTAGGTGGAGCTGGAGCGTGAAAAAGGAAGACGGGGCGTGGGGGGGGGGAGGGGAGGATGGTGCCTTTGGATTATGGTGTGGGGAAGGAAGACTGACCTTACCAAGGATTTCCAGAAGAACGAACAGATCTGTCTGAGAAGCATTGCAGCCCAACTACTCCTTAGAAGTGAGGGCGGCGAGACTTTGTCTCACATGTTTTGAGCATGTTTTTAGGAAATTCACAGATGCTGCAGAAGGACCTTATGCTTGATAAAGTCGAGGGTGGGTGATAAAAAAGGATGATCCTCACGAGATACAGATGGACATCGTGGCTGCAGTGATGGGCTCAAACACAGAAAGGATTGTGAGGATGGTGCAGTCCCAGACAGCCTTGGTTCTGTTGTACTTAGGGGTCAAGATGACTCAGAGCCAGCTGTGGTGCCTAACAACAACTTGTCTTTGCAACAGTTGTCCCCACACAACCAACCAGATTCCTCCCACCATCCCGGGACTTCCAGGAGCCCTCTCATCCCAAGTCTGTACTAAATAGTGTTTCGGTGTCTCAACCTGTGACTCTACCAGGAAAATAGATGAAGACGAAAAGAACAGAATATATGAACGAATAGTTGATTTCCCCCCAAGTGCTTAAAAAATCCTTTGGAGAAATGAAGGCTGTTGACTTCATGGTTGATTGAAAGTGGCTATAAAAGGCCATCGAGGTCAAGATAGAGGAAAAGTGAGAATGCTATTAAAGCCCCCACAAGGGCATAGGTACTGGAAAAATCAGAGATGAGAAATAGAGGGGAATTGGGGAAAGATAAGGGACCTGAGGGAGATATGATGTAACAGTAACAAAGAGCAGAACAATAAAAAGAAAGAGGATTTTCCTGTCAAAAAGTTAGAAGAAGTGGGCCCGATGAGAAAGCGGAAGGGAGTGAGAGAAGAGAGAAAAGTGAATTAAAAGCATCTGCTTTACATTGAATAAAGTATACTGTGCTGTAAATATATAGAACACTGGAGATTCAAATCATAAGATAAGCAAGGAAACCTAATCAAAGAGCACTCTTTTATTCCCAAGTAATAGAAATGCATCTCGAAATAGTTTAAATGCTTGCACATATCAGCAACCCTCTGTATCACCTGGGTATTTATAAAGAATGCAGACTCTCATGCCCCACCATAGACTCCCCGAATCATCCAATGGTCACTTCTGCCATTTCTGAAAGACACATGTATTGGTGTGTATGGCAGGTAATGGCCTGAAGAAACTTCCTCAGACTCAGCTGGATCTTATTTGAGTAAATCGTCAAGCAATGCCGCCCTTGGCCAGTGCCTAAAGGAGAATGATCAGCAGGGTCTTTGTGAAGATCTCTCAAGCAAAAGATAGATGACTCCCTTGGCTATTCTTTGCTGAAAAAGCTAAAAATTCTCCATGCACCAAACCTGCAGCAGAGTTGTGTTAGTCTGGGTTGACTAGAGAAACAAATTCACAGACACTCATATATAAGTAAGAAAGAGGATGAAGGGAAGGTGGAGTAGAAAGGGGGAACCGATGATAGGCTCTACATATACCCTCCTCCCTGGGTGATGGACAACAGGGAAGTGGATGAAGGGAAACATTGCACAGTGTTAGATATGACAAAATAATAATAATTTATGAATTATCAAGGGTTCATGAGGGAGTGGGGAGAGAGTCAAAAAAGGAGGAACTAATATTGAGAATGATGATGGCAACAAATGTACAGATGTGCTTTGTATACAATGAGTGTATGGATTGAGATTAGAGTTGTATGAGCCCCCAATAAAATGATTTTTTTAAAAAGAAAGAGGTTTATATACAAGCACAATTGAATATTAAGAAAATGTCGCAGCCCAGTCTAGTCCAAGCCCGTAAGTCCAACATTAACCTGTATGTCCAATACCTATCTATAAAGTCCTCTTCAGACTCACGAAACACATGTAATGACACCAAATTCAGGATGATCACAGGCCAGTGGGTCTTTGGATCCAGTGGTGGTGTAAGCATCTCAGAGCTGACAGGTATCTCCACATGGCTTCTCCAGCTAAGGGCATTACTGCAGTTCCGTGTGTCTTTTCAGTAGAGTGTCCTCCAAGGAGTGAGCTGAGAGAGAGAAGTGTCTCCCATCTCCAAGAAGGAAACTTCAGGAGTTCCCAGGATTCTCAGGAGAAGGCCATGCCTACACAGAGGCCTCAATGACAGGCTAGACTCCACCCCTTCACTCTTAATCCTCATATTGACAAATGATTATAAAGCTACCACAAGAGTTAGCCCTGTTGTCTTTCTACCATTTTTGCATTTTCCATGGGCAACTGGAATGCCAGTTGACTAAGAGCTAGCTGAACAGTTTGAGAACCACTAGTGAACTACCACTCTCAACCATGAATCTGGTGTGTTAGGGCTGAGCTTGCAAATTTTCACCCTAGAGGGATAAGTAACTGTGATGGTTCCTGTTTTAAGCCAAAGAAAGTCAAGAAAGCTGCTTATATGTGTGATAGCATAGTTATTTGCATTTTGTAGAGCCTTTGGTGATGGGACAATAGAAACATCATCTGTCTGTGGAAAGAATGACCACAGGCAATATGAAGGACGCCCAGTTGGCATAGTCATGGAAGAAGATTGAAGATGGTATGGAGATTGACACTCGGAAGGGTTGTTATTAAGATTGAGTTAGCAGTGGGTTCTAGAATCCTGGAAATAGCACTTTCTGGGCTATTCATTTGCAATCAGTGCAGGACTTGCAGCTTTGGGTTTTGGTCAAAATTGATCCAAACAGCTTGCATTTTTTAAAAAGACCATTTACAGAATAAATGTAGTTTACACAATATAGAGAGTTGTGTCAATTAAGTCCTTTATTCAGACTTGGCACTAGTCATGGATGACTTCGTGTCCCACTGTCTTTTTTTTCTGACTTCCATTTGGAAACAGAACCTCCTTAAGGTGATTCTAGCAACAGGATTTCTAATAATGTCAGCTCCTGGTGCAGCGCTGGTACCTCCATTGCCGATGTGGGTGACTTTTTGATGTTTGTCAAGATTGGCATTTTAAGTTGTCCAGTCATCTCTGTCGCATTGGGACAAACGAGGACACAGATCAGGTCCTCTCCAGGGATGACACCCTCTTTTGCTGTTGTGAAGTTACATGGAGAACAGGGGACTTACACTGCTGGCTGGACATTTCTTTTCACTCCCACCCCTTTCAGCACCATGGAATTCCCCTGACCAACCTAGTAGAGTCGATAATGAAATTCAACCTAGAAAACAAGCAATAAAGCCTGATCATAGAAGTCAGGCAGGCCAATGATGATCAAACTCTGGGGAATCGTGATTCCCCACTTCCATGTTTCTCTCATTTTAAACAGATAATAATAGGTGAAATGAAAGCTGAGTCCATTGAGAAGGCGGAAATTTGAATACTTGGTTACATTATGATGAGAAGGTTGAATTTCTGTTAGAACTAAATGGAAGCATCTGCTTTGTTTAAATTAAAGGTCTGTGAGTACCAGCCAGAGACCGAGTTGACAACCATTTCTGTAGTAAAGCGATAAATCATGGGGATGGTTAAGGAAGAAGAAACACCGCGATCTTGCTTTGTTCAACCAATTAAGCAATAAACCATCTGGGTCCTTTTGTTAATTACTGTCAAACACAACTTCCACAATTGAATTCAGTCTTTTATTTAATTATATTAATTTATCCCAGCAACAACAAGCACCCACAATCCCAGTAATAAAATTCATTTAAAAAAATAGAGGTCTTGTTTAATGTTTATTCTTCAACCATTAGTACCCTTTGCAAGGTTGTCATCTGAGAATTTTCAGTTCCAGCGCAGCTTCAGATTGGTGTAGGAATTCGTTCTAAATCAAGAAAGGTCCAAAACAGGAAAACAGTGGATAAAATCTCTCTCTCTGTGATAGGGGGAGGATGTTCTTTACCTGCACTGTCCAACAGAGTAGCCAAAAGTGACGAATAAGTCCACAACACATGGCCAGCACAACTGTAGTCCTGAGCTTTCAGTTTTATTTTAATTGTAAGGAATTTGGATTTATGGAGTTGCATGTGACATGTGACTTTCACCTTGGACAGCAGAAGCCTGTGCAAGAGTGTATTCTGAGAAAGGAGGAGTACGGAGACTGAAGCCAATGGAGAAGGAATGCCAACACAATTAGGATAGGGGTTGCTTGGAAACCACGCTTTCTATCCAGCATTTTTTTTTCCTTTTTCATTAGAAACACCGATGCCACCACCCAATGCAGTGTTGAGGTGGAGATGTTCAAACTGACCATAGAGAGAGAAAGGTCTATGAATGGTATCTTCTGCACAGCAGAGTCAACCCGGCTCAGCAGGTCTTACGTCTGAACTAGAAAAGCAAGATCTCAGGAAGGAGGGCCATCCGGCCTGCTCTTGTTGGGATGTCAGTGACCTCACCCACGTACCCCAGTCCCCCGTGTGGATGCTCAACCCCTGGGCACCTGTGGAGGTCCCAAGCAGCTCCTCTGGGCACAGGGACGGCCCCGCCATGGACATACCACTTCGGGGACATTTTCCCTGACCTCTGCTTCTTCTCATACAAATTTTAGCTTAGACTCTGAAATTTCTGTCTTGGGGAAGTATGTCAGTGTGCAGCGGTTGCTATTAATGACCCCATAGTACAAATCCTGTGGCAGGAGATTAGGGGAGTTTCTTAGCTGTAAACACTTTTGTGAATGGGCTGGATCCTGGATCGGGGTTGGCTGATCCTTCCCACACCGAGAATTGCCGAGACATGCATTGCAAGAGAATCTGACGAGCACAGCTAGACTAGAAAGGCTAGGTCAGTCGGTGGAGACAGAGGTAGAAAGTGTCAGGGGAATTCTCAGACACGTGAAAACACCTTGTCTCAGGTCTACAGACTCTTTTCCACTGCTGGGCTGAGCTGGGGAATTGGCCAAAGCTTTCTTCCGTCTTTGCTCTAACCCTGCTCTCTCTTCTCCGGAGCGATTGCTCCACCAGTGACCATGAGATTCTTGCCCATCAGCCTCATCCAAAGTACTTAGGAGGCTAGGCTATGAGACACTCTTCACACTGTCATATCCATGGTCGGCCACGCAGTCAACCCAAGCTCAGGCCATCTGAAGACCAAGAAATGAATCCATTGGATCTAGTCTCCTAGAGGCGTGACTACAAATGCCCAAGCTTCTTTCTCTAGTCAGAAGTGGAGATGATTGTTAAACATTTCATGGAAAACAAAACAAAAATGAAAGCCCTTCTGAACGATGTAGTGATTATCTTCCAGTGATGAAGACAGTGAGCTAACGAATCAACAGTTTCCTTTTCAAACATCCACTGTCTAGGAAATGAGATGCAAGATGGAGTGACATCTGATCTTCTTTCCTGTCACCAGATGCACAAATGCAGAGACATCTGCCGTGTGAAATGCACGCGCCCTTTAGTTCCTCGGGAGCTGCACCAGAACGGTCCAAATTCCCTTTCCTGCCGACGCCCGGCCTTCAGCGTTCATCCACAGGGTTGATTTGGTCGTATCGCCACAGCTGACTGGTTCTTCCGTCACACTGGCGCAAGTACAAGTCTTTCTTGGTCCCCTGCACCACAGCCTGCATGCACTGCCCAGAAAGGATGTGGACAATCATCCCATTCTGAAAAACAAACACGAGAGCCCCGCAGCCAGTCAGCAAAAAAAGGCATCTGTGTTCATTACCCAGAGAATGATCACGGTAGCGTGGACTGGCCTGTGGTACATTTGTTAACATATAGGATCGTTTACTGAGCCCTAAAGTTCGACGATCTTTTCATTAACCTCATGGAATGACTGTAGTTATGAAAATGAACTACTCAGTGAGTTCTGGTGAGTAGGATGTCCCTGTCCAGACCCTGCCCATGCGTTATGCTGCAGTTGTGACATTTCCTTTTATCAATGTGCTTACAAACTTCGGCTTTCAAATCCATGTGACCCACTCCGGGGGCACAGTGGATAAGCTTTAGACCAGCGGTTCTCAACCTATGGATCGCAACTCCTTTGGGGGCAGTCTAGCAACCCTTTCACAGGGGTCGCCCGATTCATAGCAGTAGCCCAATCACAGTTATGAAGTAGTAACGAAAATAATAGGGTGGCGGCATTAGGAAGGCCGAGAACCACTGCTCTAGACTATTAATAGAAAGTCTGTGGTGCAAACCCAGTGGCTGTGCCCCACAGGAGGGAGAGGAGGCAGCTAGTCCACTTCTGTAAAGAGCTCAGCCTTGGAGAGCCTGTGGAGCCATCCCTGTCCTATAGGGCCAGGAAGAGTTGGATCAGACTGCCCAGTCACAGAATTGTTTGGAGGCTTTGGTTAAGCCTGCACTGCATCCTTGCTGCTACTAGGATGTAGTGGAGTGCACTGGATACTTTAAATTACCATATATACTCATGTATAAGCCGAGTTTTTTCCAGCACATTTTTGGTGCAGGCCTTGTGGTAAAATTAGGTGCCTCGGTTAATATTCGGGTCAGCTTGTACTCGAGCATATACGGTAACTAATTTTTTTTTATTGGGATAAAAACATTTAACAAAATATTCCATAGTTCAATCACGTCCAGCAGCATTGTACACTTACTGCCTCAATCAGGTTCCAAATATTCTTTTTTCAATACGGACCCCTTGACTTCATCACCCGTTCACCCTGTCTCCCGCTCTGCGGCCCCTTCTTCCTCAAACCCTTATTCCACTTGCTGACTCTCTCAGGCCATCAGCCCAGGCTTTCATATCCCCAAACCCAAAAAGAAAAAGCACAACAATCACTTTCAGGATCCACCAAAGACAGAAGCCAGCCCTGCTTGGAAGACCTTGGCCATCACCTGCTCACAGCCCACCAGATCTAAGGTTGACATCGATTACCTCTTTTCAAAGGATAGTTGATTTCTGATAGCACCATTTTAAAGTGTTGTGGTCCCTGCCCCTGCAAGGCTTCAAATGAGCATTTTTATTCATAGGACTTAGGGAACATGATCCTGAACTTGGTTCCTAGGACTTCATTGAGGAATGCGGGGTTCCTGAGCCCTGAGCACCCTTGTCGTCAAAGGATGACTGTTTGCTGACTCAGCTAAGTTGATCATCGTTAGTACCCTCAAGAAGGAGTTGAAGAAAAGAAAACTGATGTGGGCGTTTTGTGTATTTGCACCCTAATTGCTCTCAGAAAGAACTTGAGATGGGAAAAAGTGGTCTGTGGGCATGTATTGTTGACACTATCACCCTCCTCAGCCCTGCATCTCGGGCCCTTTCCCTAGGTACCGTATACTCCTCCCGCTTCCTCTCTCTTGATACCATGTTTCCCCCAAAATAAGACACTGTCTTATATTTATTTTTCCTCAAGACACATGATGGCTTATTTTCGAGGGATGTTAAATTTTGATTATGCAGGGTACATCAATCTGCTTTCATTCAAATGGAGTTAAGTCATCTTCTGGCACATCGACCCACAGTGTTGAGTCTCATAGCAGCCACAACCTTCCTTCTTCTCTCTGGGGACACACAGTCCCTAAAGCGGAGTGTCATGCTCCCCCCTTCACTGAGGAGATTGCCCCCTCAAAGCCTCAGCTGACAGCATGACCAGGACCTGACAGGTGGAGCCGACCTTGTGGGTGGGGCTGTCTGCACCACTCAGGTCACCTCTGGGTCCACAGCTGTCACCATGGGGCACATGAGAAAGACTGCCTGTCTTCATTATTGCTCCATGCCAAGAAGCTGCATAGCCACGCCTATCACCAGGTCTTATTTTATATTGCGCAAATGCTTAGACATTCTGCTACGGCTTATTTTATGCATAGGTCTTATTTTCAGAGAAACACGGTATATAACCTCTGAAAAGGATCTAGAGTTTCTCTCTTGATGGGGCCATAGGACCCAAAGTCTACCTATAATGATAGACTGTGCTCATAGTGGAATTTACCTTCAAAGGAAACAGGTGGCAGATCTGATTTGACCTTCGGATAAAGCTACCATGTCCAACCACAGACAAACTTGACCCCTTGGTGGAGAAGAGCCCGGGCGTAGCACTGCTGAGTCCTTGACGGACAGACCACTCACCTCTTGGAAATCCCAGTGTTGCTGCTGGATGGCTGGGCCTTCCTGCGTGCAGTTCTGAAGAATCACCTGCCCTCCGCTGACATCGAAGCATAGATGCCGTGGGCTGCCAAACCTTATCTCCTTCCTGCTGGGGTGCTGCAGGTGCTGCATGGAGGGGGGCACATCTGTCAGCACGGCTAGTCAAAGACCCTCCCCCTCTGAAGCTGGAGACGAGATGGTTAGGGTTAGGGTTAGGTCTAGTCTTTGACTAGCTGTGCTGACAGAGAGCTAGGTCTAGAGAAATTCTTACATTCTCCCATGGCCAGCAAGACAGTGTCTCATGGCCAAGTTCACCAACACATTGCTAGACTCTCTTTGTGCTGAATTATTCCCCTTCCAGCTGCTCTCGCGTTCACATTTATTTGTTCTGGCCAGCTCCTCCTTTACCCTAGGTGAGTCCACTTGGACTTTTGCTTGGGAGATGAAGCTTCCAGCCCCCAGACAGATTTACAGCCTCAGAAACCCACAGGGACTGCAGGGTCCTCTAGAGTAGATATGAATTGGCATCGACTCCATTGCAGTGAGGACCATGTGTGCACACAACTGGGTGGACAGACGAGAGGCGTGTTCTCTTTCTGGAAGGATCTGGCCTGCCCCTCTCACCGATTCTCCTGTGTTTGTGTCTGCTGACTCTCCTTCATGGCTGCCCTTTCCTGGGGTGGTTTATGACGGTGTGGACTCGTGGCTCTGTTCGCAGAGGGGCCCTCGCTGGGCCTGCACACCCTGGCGGGAGGGCATGCCTTTGTCTGCTTTCTGCAGGCACCGTCTGGAACCAATGCTTACATCAGTGGTGTGGTCTGGAGACAGGCTTGGCTGCTTGGGCACTCAACCCGACTGTTCGCCTCTAGGAAGAGTTCATGTCCCTGGTTCAGTACACTCCGTTTCATTCTCTTACCTTATTGCCTTTACATTCTTAGCCATCTCTCAAGAGGCCCTGCATGTTCAATTTGGATCGGTCCATCCACCACAAAACCAGTACAACTTGGTACCCTAAGTCCATATACGATATCGACTTGTGGTTAAAAATTCTCAGGAGGGAAGGACCACGTGGGTCTTGTGAGGCTCCTGGAACAGATTTGCCTCTTTTAGAAGCAAAACAATGGATGTACCCAAAGAGCGGTATATTTCCTAAGGGGGTGAGGGTCACTGCCAGAGGATGGCCCAGCCCAGACTTTACGAGGTTCATCCACCCCACGGGTTCCTCAGTGCAAAACTGAGTTTCAGACATCAGCCCTGTGGTTTCCGTGTGTCCTTGAGAAGAAGACCTCTGTTCCCTGGAGGGGCCTCTCCCTGCCACTCCTTCTTTTGGCTGCCCTTTAGGCTTTCAGGTCACCAGGAAAGCTCACCCTTGCTGAGTCCTGAAGGTCTTGGTCACCTGGACGTGCGGGCCTATCTTTGCCTCAAGCCCATCAGAGGCCTTGGTTCTGGGCTGAGGCTCCTGGGCCTCCCAGTAGAGTGTTGTGTTTTCCCTCCTCTTCTCCACATCCCGGGAGAAGGGCCTCTCAGCCCGCCTCCTCTCATGGCTTCTTCTGCCCCCCTCATGCCCGCCTCCAGTTCTAGCTGGCCACCCCCGACCATTCATGCCTGAACACAAGGCGGGTGGCTGGGGACTTGAGGCGGTGGTGATTTTTGCCTCTGCTTTCTGGTATTCAATTTTAAAGAGGGAGATGTCCCCACAGACCCGAGTCTCCAGAATCTCTCCACATGTCCGATGCTTTTGTGAGATGCTCACTTACTTGAAAGAGGGAACACCAGTCAAAGCTGGTGTGTGTGTGTGGGGGTGCGTATGGAGGGGAAACTGTGTGTTTAGATGGGACACGTGTCCCTCAAGTCATGACAGCATCCCCCCTGCTTGCTTTGCTGGTGCTCTGGGGGCCTTTCCAAGCATACCCCTGAGGTCAGTGACCCTTCTCGGTCTCTCCTCCTCTGTTCAAGGAGAACCACAACAAAAGACCCTCACTGCCATCCAACTCGAGACTAACTCACAGGGACCCTCAGAAACAGTTGACCAGGTAGCCCATGGGTTTCCTTCTAAGCAGGGTGCTTTGTGCTCTGACACCAGTCCACGTCGACACTGACAGCCAGCCTGGTGGGCAGCACTGTGATGGGAAAGAGAGGTCATCGCAATGCTGGGACAGCCCATAAACCTTGCGGGGACCTGTGACCCCAGAAAAGAAATGCCCACTGGGAGGGGAAGATCATTCTCGAAAAGCTGTCACCCACGTGCCGGTCTTCCTGGAGGTGCTCCCTCATTACCTGCTGCCGTCGGCTCTCACTGCACGGAACCAGCGTCACAGGGCAGCCCAGGAGGTCCCCTTCTGCCAGGCAGTCTGCACAGAAGCCCAGCCCAGTGTTGTGGAGCTGAAAGCAGATGCCCACACATGTGAACTCACAGGGGTACAGGAGCCTCCCTTGGCCACTGCTCTGCCCCTTCACCCTGGGACCTGGCCACCAGACACAGGGTTCCAGCATAACAACACGTGGAGTCAAGCTGAAGCCCCCAGCCATGAGGAACAGAACTCCTGGTGGTGGAGGGCCCCCCCTGCCCTGGTCTCCCCTCCTGGGCACTGACACAGGTCCTAGGGCAACCCAGGCCACCCACCATGGGCAGGCTATGAGACCTTACTGAGCTCGTGGTTAGAGGGGAAGTCTTCAAGGGCCTCTGAGGCCCTTCTGAGCTGTGGTCAGTTGGCCAGAGCCCACAAAGTAGCAAGTGGGCTAGAATCCTCTCTGAACAGCAAGCTCCCCTCCTCGCCCGCTGCCCAGGGTTGCTTGCGCCTTGCCTTTCCGGAGAAGCTGGGCCTGCGCTCCGTGGGGTACAGCTCAGGGTAGATGTTGGCCAGAAACCAGTGGAACATCCGGCACCCCAGTCTCCTTTGCAGCTGTAGGCGTTCTGTGCAGTCTGGCTTCTCAGCCTTGGGAGGAGAAAAGGCACATGGATTGAGAGCGACAGAGACAGAAAGAGAGCCAGAGAGAGAGAGAGAGAGAGAGCCAGCCTCTGGACGAAGCTGAAGGTTTATGACAGAGAAGGAGGCTATGATTCACAGCCCCATCCAGGGAACCAGAGGTGTTGGGAGAGAAGGATCCGGAAGAGGCAGGGTGGGGTGGGCTATTCTGAAATCCGGAGTCTTGAAATCAGCAGGCGGCCACTTGCTTTGCCCTCTTAGCACCCCCTGCCCCCATAGCCCCTGAAGTCTTTCATCTCCACAGGTCAGGAGGAGGTCCCTGCTTTGATGATGTTTCCTAAGAAGCCAGCAAAAAAGCGAGTCTTGGAGCCTAGTCAGTGTGAGGCCGCAGACCTATGCTGGGCCCCGTGGAGGTGGGACTCGAACCGAGGACACTGTGAAACCAGCCGGGGGGGGGGCCCCTGACGCGTACCTCCCTTCCACTCTGGGTGCCCACACTTCCTCCCTGATGGAATCATCCATCTGGGGGGTACCCTTACCAGGGATTTTCCTTGACAAGGCAAAGTTTTCCTGGGAGGGACAAGAAAGCAAGTCTGTAACACTTCTACATAAATGGATGCTTCAGGCATCATTTAGCAAAATACATGCACAGAGAGCCCTCTTCGGGAGTTCGGTGCTTAGACCTGGCACTTGGTCGGGAGGATGATAATGAGGGGTTGTCGGAGCTCAAAGGAGTGAGGGAGGGGAGGAGAGAAAAGGAAAGGAGAGAATATTAATTCCTGAGCTGGAGGAAAAGAGGCGAAAAGGACCAGGAACAGGAGGCTCACATCAGAACTTTTGACTTTAAACCATTAAACCAAAGTGATGGACTTTCTCCTTTAAGGGAATCCACGTTTCCAGGTGTGCTGAGGCCACCCCCCTCCCCCCTGCCCCAGCCCTTCCTGCCTCCTCTCCTTCATGTGCGCTCCCTCACTGTTCACTTTCCTGGCGATGAAACAAACCGGCCACTCTCCCACCCCTCGCTCCCGCCTAGCCCTTGTCTGTCTTCAAATGAGGGGCAACGCTGACAGGGCACTTTCTTCTCTGTACAACCATGCTGTGTGAGAGACCAAGAGAACAACCCTGTGCCCTCCGCAGTGAGACTCTAGGCTTGTCTCTGAATTTCTAGGGTTCGCTATCTAGGTGAGGCTCTCGGAAGCATAAGTCAGAAAGGGGTCAGGAGGATAGAACTGCTTGCCTGAAATCACTTTGAACTAGTTCACCGTAAAGTAAGCGTACACGGTCAACCCCTTTCGGGAAGTCAGAAGCGGGTTTGCCTTCAAAGCAAACCGCAGAACATTTTTCAGCACACGGATTCACAGAACGCTAAAAGATAGAAAGATCCGGCAAAGGGAGGAGGCTTCCACGACCTTGTCCTCTCACTGGCCAGCACTGGCGAGTTGTTGGGTCCCCTGGAGCAGGTCGCGGACTCATAAGAACCCTGCCTGCACAACACAGAGTGAAGCTGCCCGGCCCTCTCCTGACAACATGCCCAATGCGCGGGAGAGGACACTGTGCTGTCCTCATTTCGAAGACGAAGTTGTTTGTTCTTCTGGCAGCCCGTGGTACCTTCAACCTCCCTCACCAACACCAATCCCTCCTAGGTCTTCTTGGGGCGAGGCAATTGATAATGCTGACCAGTAAGCGGGGCCTCGTCCTTGTGAAAGTCATCGAGCGACCTGATGGATGGGTCAGAGGACATCTAGAGGCACACCTGGTTATTTCTCTCTCGGGTGATTTCATAGCCCTGAGCCCTGTGACCCAGATCTCAGCCTGGCACACCTATGGCAGGATCCTGCCTCCTCCCTAGTCCCCACTCTGCTCTGGAGTGAGGAATTACAGCCCAGCCAGGGGAACTATGTCTAGGTGGAGGCTGTCCCATAGATTCTGGGAAAGGCAAGGGAGACAGCCCCATCAGTCAGAAGGGCCACAGACAGGGCTCACTTCAGGGAAGTCTAAGCCAGAAGCTTCCATGCCCCCTGCAGGCAGAGAGCGGGCCACCTTCCAGCCTGGTGGGCTGTGCTGAGCCCAGAGGCTGGCCGCTGCTGCTTACCTGGCTCAGGGCAAGGGCCTCCGGGCTGTGCCTGTAGAAGGTTTCCTTGAAGGAGCCCAGCCAGGTCTCAGCAATGCGGACCTTGTTCCTCAGCAGGGCCTCCTCCTGGTCAGGGAGGGGGTGGGCATCCTGATGTCCATAGACGTGCCCGACCCGTGAGCAGGGAATGATCTCCACGGAGCCGCCGCAGAGCCAGGCCTGCCAGAGAGGAGACAACGGGCACCGGTCCCTTTCACAGATGGCGGGGTCCATGGTGCAGGGCACACAGAGTGAAGAGAGTGGTCCCCCAAGGAAGGCAGGATGGACGCCCAGCTCTACATGTGCTGAGATGCGGAGACTGGGGGCCAGCTGTCCAGGGGAGGACGAGGGGGCCGCGCCTACACACCTGCATGCCCAGACGTCAGTCAGCACTGTTTCCTCAGGGTGCACAGC
>PVJH01034025.1:0-21080 GCA_004026705.1 Nesogale talazaci | reverse complement strand
GCTGCTAAGTTCCAGGTAAAGATGGGGGCCCGGGGAAGAGGGGGCACTCTGGGCTGGGGAAGGGGGGCCAAGGGGGGCCTGGCCTTACTTGATCTCATTCCACTCAATGAAGCCACTGTTGTCCTTGTCCAGCATCTGGAAGGCCTTCTGGATGGCCGTCTCCAGCTGACCTGTGGCCTGGAACTTCTGCATGTGCTCAAAGAACCTGAGGTAGTTGAAGGAACCTGGCGGGGATGGCGGGGGGTGGGGGTGGGGTGGGCAGGCTGGTCAGGGGTCAGCCCTGGCCAGGACCCTCTCCCACGCTGGCTGTAAGCCTCCCCTCAGCCCCCGGTCCTGCTGTGACACCGGTCTAGGGAAAGTGTGGGGGGGCCCCAGGGGGGCCCACGGGTCGGCTTTGCTGGGGGATGGGGTGCAGCTGGCAGACGATGCCTGGGGCTGTGTGCTGTGATGGAGGGCTCTGCGGGGGGTTGGGGGTGGGTACCGTGGTGCCTCATATCCGAGGGCAGCAGCTCGATGTCCTTGTCGGACAGGGACGTGCCCATGGCCAAGGCCATCTTCTTCATCTGAGACGAGAACTCGTCATCCATCCTGCCGGGGCGGGGGCGGGGGTGGGGTGGGAGTGGGAGAGGGGAGGAGCGGCTGTGAGAGTCTACTCCATGTGCCCCAGCCTGATGGGCGTCCCACGGACTGGAGCAGGGCTGCAGGCCTGTGCCCCCTCAGGCCATGGAGGGGTCCTGCCTCCCCTCCCCTGTCCCTCCCAGCATTCCTCCCTTGGTCACTAGTCCCCCCGAGGGCATTGTCCCCAGGCCTGAGATGGTCAGTGCCCTGTCCAGCAGGCCTCTTCCCACCCCCCCTCCCCGCAACTGGAATGTCCTCTGACCTTTAAACCCATTCAGGAAAGGCAGCCTCCCTGGTGGCCCTGGGCGGGGCAAACCCACATCCAGGCCTTGGCTGCAGGTGTCCAGACCCCTGGCTGGGCCGTAACCCTGAGCGGGCTGCTCTGCCCTGCAGCAGGGGTGCCTGGTGCCCTGTCTGCCCCGAGTCTGGTGTGGGGTGTGAGCTGGGGCGGGTCCCTTCCAGCCCTCTCAGCCTGTCCCGCTCCCCACCCCCAGCCCGAGCAGGGACACCTCGGGCCCTCCCCATACACTGGCCGGGGCAAGGCTGGGGCAGGTGCAGCCGTACGGGTCTCCATGCCCTTGTGGGGCTACTGGTGCTGAGGCGGGATTCCGGCCAGCCGGGAGGTGGGTGGGGGTCTGGGCCCCAGCGGGACGGCCGGGGGTGGGGGTCAGGCCACCCTGTGGCCCTTCGGCGGCGCTGCGTGTGCTGCCCGCCCCTCTCGGGTTGCCTCCCCTGGGTGGGTCAGGTTCGGGGAGCCAGCGGAGCAGCTATTTCTGTGTGAGGCCAGCCCTGGGGTGCCTTGGCCTTCTGAAAAGTTCATGAGCGGGTGGGGGCTTCTGGAACCTTCCCCCGCCCGCGAGGAGGGGCAGCCGGTGGGTCAGAGGTGGGACCTCCACCTCTACATCCGGGAAGCCAGTCCTCCAGCCAGCCACTGATTGGGGGCTGTGGGGAGCCTCGAGATCCGGTGGGGAGAAGAAGGTCCCCTCTCTCCCCTCAGGGAGGGAGCCCGCAAGTTGACCCCAAACTCTAATTCCGAGTGGGGACCCCAAGGTCTGGGGGACAAGCTGTGCAGAGTCAATGGTTTGTGGCACAGGGAGTTGGGGGTCCAGGTCCTGTCTCCGGGCCCCAGCTGTGCCCAGGTCCCCACCCCCCAACCCCCTTCCTTCCTGGGCCGGAGCCAGGGGTCTGAGGGCAGAGGAAGCTGCTGACTGTCTGCACTGGAGCACAGGCGTTTTCTCGGGCCCAGGGACAGGGGCGGCAGGTGGGGGGGGGGGGGGCTTGCCAAGCATCCACATGCGCCCCCAGCTGGCCCCGCCCCATCCCTCACTGCCTCTACACCCACAACTGTTAGGCTGTGTGAAAGCCCCTGACACCAGCAGGGTCCACCCAGACCCTCGGCCCATGTCTGCTTCTGCCAGTGGCCACCACATCCAACTCTTGATGGGGGAGGGGGCGGCTGTGGGGCAGGACAGGGGGACTGGCACCTCCACCTCCTCACAGAGCCCGTGGAGGTGCCCTCCCCCCACACCCCACTGTGCCATCCACAAAGGCCTGTGTGGGCCTGGGGAGGTCCCGTCCTGCCTCCCCTCCCCTCCCCGCCAGGACCACCCGGCCAGGCCTGACCTTTTTGTCGGCTTCCCTCAAGGGCTCTGGGCAGCGGTCAGGCCGGGGTGTGGAGAGGCCTCGGGGGGCCTGCTTTTATACCTGTGCCTCGGCCTGTTTACAGCCCGGGTGCACCTGTCCCACTGCCCTCCCGCCTGGCACCAGCTGCCCCCAAGGGTGCTGTGGAATGTGGTGAGCGGAGCCCAGGCCGGCAGATGACTGGGGTCGGGCCCTAATCAGGCAGGAGAGGAGCTGTCCCCTGAGCAGCAAGGGGACACTGGGCTACAGGACGCCCCCAGGGCAGTGTTGGAGCAGGCTCCCCTGCTGGGTCAGGGGTCCAGGAGGGGCTTGCCCAAACCCCAAAGCTAGAAGCCACCTCTTGAGCCCCAGCAGCGCCAAGACTTGGGGTGTGGGCCAGGGGAGGGGGCAACTGCTTGTAGGCTAAGGGTTTTGTAGGCTAAGGTTGGGGGAGGGGAGACAGCTGTTCCTGGCCACACCCTCCGGGGCCCCCTCTGTCCCACACACCCCAGCAGGTGGAGGGCCCTGGGGGCCGGGCTTGCAGGGGATTGGGCACATGGAGATGACGCTGGGACCCTCGGGCGGGCCCTGTGGGGTGGGCAGTGCGCAGGAGGGGCTGGGAACTGAGGGGCTGGGCGTCTGCCCGTCCGCCCTCTGCAGCCACGGTCTGTCCGTGGTCTGGAGTCCCATGGTCCGCCCTTCCGGGATTTGCTGCCGGCCTGTGTGGAGGCAGCGTTCAGCACGTCCGTTATGCTGTCCGTGTTGTGCAATCCCCCGCCAGCTATTTCCGCAGAGTTTTCTTCATCCTCAGCAGGGACTCGGGGCCTGAAGCAATGCCCTGCCCCCCTCCTTGTGCCTAGTACTATGCCTGACCTCTACCTCCCCCCCACCCCTACCATCTCCCCTAAGGGCCTGGTTTGAGGGGAGCATGGTGCCTCCCAGGCCCACTGAATGGAGCACATTGCAGGGCCTGCCCCTCATGGTGAGTGTCCCTGGGCCCTGCATGCCCAGGGTCCATGGGCTGTGGTATGTCCTGGGGTCTGCAGCCATGGCTGAGCAGGGCCCGGTGTCTGCACGAGGCCAGCTCACCGCAGGCCCAGGAGGACGGTGGCCCTGGCGGTGACCCGGGAGACAGTGTCCCTGTCCCTGAGAGTAGCCCCAGCGGGAAGGAGGGATGGGGGACGGACCGTCCACATGGAAGCCGGCCATGGGAGGGGGCGAGCGGAGTGAAGGCCTGGTCAGTCGCTCTGGCTCTCCAGTCCCAAGGTCACGGGTGTCCCCGGCACTGGTCGGAGCTCCCAAGGGTGCTGGCAGACCAAGGGGTCTTTGACCCTGGGTCACTGTGAGGGGTCAGGAGCGGGGTCCAGGCAGCCCCCCAGATGAAGGCCAGGAGAGGAGACCGGGTGCTGGCCCATCCAGGATGGCCCCTGGGGGTGTGGGGCGCAGAAGGAGGCCTGGCAGAGCCAGCCTGGTCCCCCCTCCCAGGACACTCATCCAGAGAGCCTCTTGGTGCGGGGGCGGGGGGGGGGGGGTTAGGGGTCAGGGGAGGGGAGGGACACGTGTTTGAGCTTGGAGCTGCTTGTCTGGTCCGGTTCCCCACCCCCACCGGGAAAAGAAACCTGCCACTGAGCGGATGCCGACTCCCGAGGTCCCCGCAGTCAGGAGGGACCTGCCCCAGGGCCCGAGATGGTCACTTTGTCGCCGGGTAGGAAGCGGAGCAGCTGGTGGGTTCCAATGGCCGGCCTGCTTCCCTTGCAGCTGGGGGGCATGGGCGACGTCCCTCTTCCAGCTGTGTCCCGCCCGCGGGCGACCCTGGCACACGGTTGCCGTCAGGTGCCCGCGGCCGGCCGCCACCCATCACGAGCCCCCGTGGGCACCGCAGAGCAGAACACGGCCTGTTCTGCGCAGTCCTCACCGCATCCCCACGCCGCAGCCACCGTGTCCATCCATCCGCCCATCCGTCCGTCCGTCCGTCCCGCCAAGGGCTTCCTCTTCGTGCCGCCCCTCCGCTTTACCGAGCACACTGTCCTCCTCCAGGGCCGGTCTCTCCTGCCCAGAGACAGAGGACGTCGTAGCACCATCGCTTCTTACCCAGCACTCTGCCCTTACGACCCCCCCACCCCCACGTCTGTTTGTCCTTCCAGGTGTCCGTGGTGCTTTCGAGACTCCGCTCCAGCCCCCCATTCAGATGCACCCCTTTTCTTCGGCCCTCTGTATTCAGCGGCCAACTCTCACACGCGCCTCATGCCATGGTGAACGCCACGGCCAGTCCCCAGAGAAACCACCCTGCTGTCCCACACGCGACAGCAGGCTAACTTCACATATGTGACACGTGACAGTAGGCTAACTCCACCCACGTTGCACGTGACAGCAGGCTAACTCCACACACATGACATGTGACAGCAGGCTAACTTCACACATGTGACATGTGACAGCAGGCTAACTCCACACACGTGACATGTGACACCAGGCTAACTTCACACATGTGACACGTGACAGCAGGCTAACTCCACACATGTTGCATGTGACAGCAGGCTAACGTCACACATGTGACATGTGACAGCAGGCTAACTCCACACACGTGACACATGACAGCAGGCTAATTGCACGCACGTGACACAGGACAGCAGGTTAGCTTCACCCATGGGACCCTCATCTCTGACCGCTGCTTCCAGGAGCACGATCTGCGGATCCACACAAGACCGGGTCCACTGTCCTCCATCGATCGGGATGTGGCCCCCCGGTGCAGAGAGGAGGACCGTGGCTTCCTTGATCTTGACTGAAGTCTGCGGACACTATCCTGTCTGACCACGAGTGGCCACGGTCCCTCTCTGGCCCATGGTGATTGCTTCCACTCCGCTCTCACGGCCCCCCCTTCCGCCCCCTCCGTTTCCTCACCCGCTGGATGGTGGAGGGGATGCTGTGAAGGGGCCCTGGTGTCTGGTGCAGTGGTCGCCACCAGGCCAGCAGTTCGAGCCCAGCAGCCGATCTGTGGGAGAGCGAGGAGCGAGGAGCAGCGCCCGTGGGGGCGACCCACAGAGGCGGTCCTCCCCTACCCTGGGGGGCCGCCAGGAGCCAGAGCCCGCTCCATGGCAGTGAGGTAGGAAGTGTGAGCTCCCCTGGTTGAACAAAGTCAGTGCAGCAAAGGGCGGACACACTTTCATAAGACGTGAAGAAGGATAAAATAAACACAAGAACCCAGAAACTCCGTGGGCCCGTGGTGTGGCCAGTCCTCCACGCAGCCCACTGATGGAGGGAGGCTTCCAGAAGACCGTCCTGTGCCACCCCTGCTGCCCACAGAGCTGGGGGGCGGGGGGGAGGGCAGACCCGCCTCTCCTGGCCCTCGGAAGCAGCACCTGCTGGGAGCTGACAGACGCCGGTCCCCACAGCCTGTTGGCCTGATGTCTGTCCAGTGTCCAAGCCGCTCCTCCCTGTCACCACCCCCCACACCGGCCACCCTGGGTGGCCCCGGGTTATCTTGCCGCTCTGGGGTGCTGCTCCCCTGGCCCCACAGCAGGCAGGAGTAACGGCTATGGTGGGGGCTGCTACGGGGCTGTCCATGGTGAGCCCCCCCCTGGCCGCCGCCCTGCTTGCCCTGCAGCGAACGTGCCCAGAACAAGAAGCCCGTGTTCTGCTCTGAGCGCGGGCGCCGGCACCCGTGCGAGGCTGACGCAGGCCGGGCAGTGCTTTGTTCTGTTGTGCGTGGGGTCATTATCGGTCAGGAGCGCCTTGATGACCAACCCCCCACAACATCACAGTTCATAAAGGACAAAGTCACAGTCCCCCTCCAAACAAGACGGTGGGGGGGTGGAGGGGAGGAGCTGGCCACGCAGAACTTCTGTCACCGTCTCGGGACACGGGAGTCCAGCACGCCCAGTCCCCTGGGGTCTCCTTGGCAAAGGGGAGGGACCCTCGCCCCCACCCCACAGAGCGCAGCTGCAGGGGGCTGCCATGGGAGGGACTGACCTTCCCTGCACAACCCGGGGCAGTGGGTGCAGCAAGACCCCGCCTTCATCCTGCACACACAGCCGACTGCATGCTGTGCCCCCAGACACACGCCACCTCGGTCTGCCTCGTGGCCTGCCGTCTCTTCCCCGCAGGCGGTCCGTCCCCCACTGCTGCGCTGCTCGGGCAGGAGCAGTGGCCACTAGGCAGGCGGGACAGGGCGCATTCCGCGGGATTCGCTTGTGTTTTGAGACAGCCAAAAAGCCCAATCGCTGCCCTCCAGTCAACTGCTACTCGCCCGGACACCGGAGACGGCAGCACCGGAAGCCTCGCCTCTCCCCTGCAGAGCGGCGGGTGGTTTCACACTGCTGACCTCTTGACAGGAGCCCAGCAGTGGAACTGGTTTGGGCACCCAGAGGCCCTGTGCTGAGAACCTTCTAGACCCGGGGGCCCATGAAGCCAGGTCTTGGGAAGACCCTTTCCCGGGAAGGCTGGGCCCGCAGATGTTAATAAAACACCAGGGTTTTCTCTCACAGACGGAGCTTGACCCTAGAGCCGTGCCCCAAAATCCAGCTTGCAGCCCCCATCGCTTGAAATCATCTGCTTGCCGGCCCTAGAGATTGGGAGAATGCCATGACCGGGCTGGGTCAGCGTGTGGGTCAGCGGGGCCGTGTCCTGTGGTGGGCTCGGTGCCCGTTTTCCGCACTTCAGGTTCTTCCTCAGCCGTGTGGCCCACCGCTCAGCGCTCTCACTGTGGTGAGGAGGGCAGGGCGGCTACGTGCCCGGGACGCTGCTGGAGTGTCACCAGGGTCCTTGGGGTGGAGGCTGCCCTGTCTCTGTGGGCCCGAGTGCATGAGGTCATGGGGCACAGGGAGCCTATCTGCTGACCGGGCCCTTGTGGACGGAGGCCCTGCTCAGTCCGCCCCTTCTGGTCGGGGGAGGGCGGCCTTGGGGCCTGGGGAGGCAAGGGTCTGAGACCCGTGTTTTCTGTGCCCTCCATGTCTGGACAGGTGCCCAGTCCTGGGCAAGGTTAACTAGAACCCCTGCCCCTAATCCGGACCCCGGAGGGGCCTCATTCTGCCACCCCAGGTGGTGAGAGAGAGGGGCCAGTCCTCCCCCTGACTCCACTCTGTGCTGCAGGGACCCCACAGGTCAGCCCCACCCTACCCACCTTCCCAGTGCTGCCACTGAGTGAGGGGCGGGGCTTATAGGGGACCCCACCTCAGGAGGGACCCTGAGCAGAACAGCTCCAGCAACCCCACCTTGCCCGCCCTCCACTGGAACCCTTTGCTGCTGCTGCCAGGGACCCACGTGTGCATCTGAGAGTGTCTGCGTGTGCGTGTGCGCATCTGAGTGTATGTCTGTGTGTCTGAGTGTGTGTGTGTCTCTGGGTCTGTGTGTGTGAGCATCTGAGTGTATGTCTGTGTATCTGAGTGTGTGTGTGTCTCTGTGTCTGTGTGTGTGAGCATCTGAGTGTAGGTCTGTGTCTGTGTGTATCTGAGTGTATGTGTGCATCTGAGTGTGTGTGTGTTTCTGAATGTATGTCTGTGTGCGCGTGCGTGCCTCTGTGTGAGTGGGGGTAGGTGGGTTTGTGCATGTGTCTGAGGGTGTCTGTGTGTACGTGTGCATCTGTGTGTATGTCTGGGAATCGGTGTGTGAGTGTGTTTTTGAGTGTATGTGTGTGTGTCTGAACTGCTATGTATCTATGTGTAATTTGTGTTTGTGTCTGGAACTGTGCGTGTTTACATGTCCAAACGTGTACACCTGTGCCCGCTCATACATGTGTCTGAGTAGGTGTACACATGCTTCTGAGGGAGACCCACATGTGCCAGAGTGTGCACACCTATGTGTCTTGTGTTCGTGTCCGAGTGTGCACATGTGCACCCAAGTGTGTGCACTTGTTTCTGACTGTGGATATGCCTTTGAGTGTGTTCACACGTTTCCGACTGTGGACATGCGTTTCTGTGTGTGCACATTTCTGACTGGGTACACACATCTCGGAGTGTGTGCATGCATTTCTAAGTGTTGCACCAGGTCTATGTGTGCATGCACATTTTCCAGTGTGTTGCACATGGGTTCTGCATACGTGTGCTCACGGGCACCCTGGTGACCCTTCTACCCTGAATCCAGCCCCCTGCTTCACGTCCTCTGCCCAGAGTGAGCACACAGGGTCTGGGTGCAGAGGGGCTCTGCCATCCCCAAACCATCAGTGACTTATGGCCTTGGTCATCTCTCCCTGCCTGCCCCCAAGGGCAGAGCAAGGCTCTTGTGCAAGCTTGGGAGGGGTCAGCACGCAGAGCAGGGGCTGGCCTCCCCCACCTGCCCTCTCATCCTCCCACTGGACCCTGCCTGCCTGCCCCCCGGCCCCGAAGGAGGCCACCTGTGTCTCTGCTCCTGCTGGCCCACATTGGACAGGGCAAAGTGGACAGACTCCTTTGAGCACCAACCCTGCGCCTCCCCTCTGGTCTGGGCTCCTTCACCCTAGACAGCAAAGGCCTGTGGCATGTGGTCCCCTTGTCCCTGCTGTCCCCTGGGACGCTGCTGTCCGCTCTCCCTAAGGTCTTCCAGGCTTGTTGAAGGTTCGGCAGTCCCCGCCCTCCTCACCCTGCCTGCCTGGGGCAGCTTCCCCATCTGTCTGTCTGTCCATCTGGGCTCTGTCTGGTCTGGCCCACCCCCGGGCTCACCATGACACTGTGAGGAAGGGCATTCACAAACAGTCACCACTACATGTCCCCACCCCACATCCCTGGAGGGGAGAGGGACCCCAGGCTGTGGGGGGTGGGGACACGTGGGCCTGCACCCCGATCCCCCTCATATTATACCCCTGGGGCAGGACTGGGGGACTTTCTGCAGGCTGGTGAGGGGTGCAGCCCTAAGAGGGGGCTGTGCAAGGACCCCTGCTTCCAGGGGCATCTCAGCAAGGACAGGGAGTTGGGGGGCAGGCGGTGGGATCCCAGCAGCCTCTGGAACCTGCCCACCCACCGTGTGTGCTAGGTCTCGGTGCATTCTCCCATCCTTGTCCCCAACCCCGAGGGCCAGGGGCGCGCTCTGCTCCCCTCTCCCCACTGCAACACCCCCCAGCTCCCCAGGCCTCTTTTTCTCACCCCTGTGCACCCCCACCTCCAGCTCCCAAGGCTCGCCCCCCCTCCTCCTTCCCTCCCTCCCTCACCCCCAGTTCCCTCATCTGCTCGGCGCCCCGCTTCTCCGACACCCCGCCGGCACCCCCACCCGGTGCTCTCCGACCCCCCTCCCCCGCGCGCGCTCCCGCGCCGCTGCACCGGGCCGCGCGTCCGCCGGCCGGGAGCGGGGAGCGGGCAGCGGGCAGCGGGCAGCGGGCAGCGGCGCGGGCGCGGGCGCGGGTGCGGGTGCGGGCCCATGGCTGCGCGCGGGCGGCGCGGCACCTGCGGCGGCCTGGCGATGCGGCGGCGCGGGCCCGGCCCGCGGGCGTCCTGAGCCTCCGTGCCCGCCGCCGCCGGCCCTGCCATGTCGTCGTCCTTCTTCAACCCCAGCTTCGCCTTCAGCTCGCACTTCGACCCGGGTGAGTCGCCGCCGCCGCCGCCGCCGCCGGCCCCACCTGCCCACTGCGGCCTCCTGCGCCCGGGTTAACTCTCTCCGGCCCGGGCAGCGGCCGCCGCGGCAGGACGCGCGGGCCCCAGCAGCGCAGAGGTGGGCAGGCCGCCGCTTCCCCGTAGAGCCACTGCCACTCGGGGACCAGGAGAGGGGGGTGGCCCGCGCCCAGGCCCCCTGGGGCGGCGTCGGGGTGCGGGCCGGGCAGGGACCCAGGCAGGCCGCAGCCGTGGGGCTGGAGGCTACTGTCAGGCGCTGGTTCCAGGAGCTGCTGTCACTAGGAGTCTGGGGGGTTGGGGGCGGCGGGGGAAGCCGTGGACAGTCGGCTGCTGGATGGGGCCAGACGCCCAGGGGCCAGGTGGGACCTCAGGCTTCTCCCGTGGTGCCCAGACCCCCTGGGCAGGGGCAATGCCGGGGGTGGGGGGGGCTGGCAGCGTCCTGCAGGAGGCCTAGAGCTAGGCCCCTCCCCCAGTGCCTGTTTACCAGGTGGCAGGCTGGCCAAGGGAGGGGTGGCAGCCGGAGCGGGCACAGGGCGGGTGGGCAGAGGCCTGTGTCCATCGCCAGCAGCCCGGGGATGCCTGGCCCACCTTGGCCAGCTCTGGTCCTTCTAGAGCCCCCTCTGGAGAGAGAGGCAGCAAGCCCTGCCCCCCCCCCCCCACCTCAGCCCCCACCCCAGCCCCATCTCAGCCCCACACAGCAGGCCCCGCCCAAACAAAGGCTGTGCCTGTGGCAGCCGGAGCTCGCTGGGGAGCAGCACGGGCAGGGTCCCCTGGCACAGCAGTCTGAAGGCATCTGCCCCCCAGGGAGGGGGCTGATGGAGGCTGGCCCCGCCCTCCCTTCAGTAATACTTGTTCCAATGTGACTCCCCGGAGACACCCTCTGGCGAGGAGAGTGGGCCTCCTGGGACCCAGCACTGACCAGCCTGGCCCCTGAGGTCCAGACCCCAGGCCCAGGCCCTAGAGACAGCCTTCTCCATGCCGCCCCCTGTGCCCTCCCAGAGCACTAAGTCTGTTGGCAGAGGGGCAGGTGGGGGGCCAGGCCCTGCTGTCTCTCTGCAGAGGCCACTCCATCCCCTGCCTCCCAGAGCCGGCTCCTGGCGGGGGGAGGAGGGGGCTGGCCAGCAGCTGTGAGGAGGAAGAGTGTGATTATCCTGTGTCGGCCTCAAGGCTACAGAGGCTCACCTCGGAGGAGTCTGGGAGGTACCTGGGGCTCGTGGGAGGGGCTGGGTGGTGTGAGGCCTGGCTGTGGGCCTTGGCGAGCGCTGTGGACCCTGACAGCGAGATGGGGTGATGGAGGGGCCCCGACATGCAGGGCTCCATGCCACTCTCCACATAGGCCGGGGTCCTTCGGAGCCCCTCTGTCCCCCCCTCCCTGGGCCTCAGTTTCCTCATCTGTGAAGTGGGAGGTGTGGTGGGAGAGGAAGCCCGGTGAGTAGCTGAGGTGGCCACAATGGTGTCTGTTTTTTTGCCTTCTCTCTGTTCTCCAAGTAGACTGAGGGGGTCTGGTGTGTGTGTGTGTGTGTGGGGGGGTGTCTGTTTTATCCGTGGGGACTGCCCTGGTTTGGGGTACAGTCACTGAGGCAGGGGTGGTACCAGTCAGGGTGTGCGGGCGGGCGGGACCAGTGGTGTGGATAGCGAATATCCTTCACGCAGTGGTAGTCCAGTGGCCAGCTGGGAAGGAGTTTGAGTTGTCGTGGCCACATGCTCAAAAACAGTCAGCCTGGACCCTTGGCCTGCCAATGGGGGGGTGTGGTGGGTGGGGGGTAGTGAGTCTGAGCAGAAGTGCAGCCCCCTCCCACGTCCGCTCCCCAAACGCTAGCCTGTTTAGTTGAGGGCCTGAGGTTGGAGGGGCCCAGGCAGTGAAGGCTGACGAGGTACACAGGGACAGGACCACTGGCTCGGCTCACTCTGGGGGGCTGCAAGGAAAGGAGAGGGTCATTTTCCCGGGCTCCCAGCCTCCTCCAACCAGGAGCAGTCTGAGGGCCCTGGGCAGCTGGAGCAGGTGTCAGCTGACATACAGGACACCGGGCTCCAGGTTGGAACCTGCTGTCTGGGACTGCCTCCCTGGGACCCTCACTCTGGGGTGGTGAGAGTCACCTGCCCCTTCTGGGGGGCCCCGAAAGGGAGATGTAGACTGAGAGCTGGCAGTGCCACCAAGGCTGCCCTGCAGCATCATGGAGCCCAGGGCAGGGGCTCTTGTGCCCAATCCATGGAGGCCAGGGCAGCCGGATACCCCCTGCCTGCCCCTCATCCCGAGCGGTGGGCCCCTGCCCACTCTGAACTGGGAGGGGGTCTTGCTCACAGGAGGGGGTGTCCAGGTCCCAGCCAGTGCCTGCCTGCCTTAAGCTTGGGGGTGGATGGACGGACAGACGCTTGCCGTCTCCAGATCGGCCCGTTTGGACTTCTGCATAAAGGGGCCTGTGCAGGATGCCGTTTCTGAGGAAGAAAGGCCTGGTGGTCTGAGTTCCGACAGATGGCAGCTTTTCCGGGGCTGCTCTGCGCGGCCCCAGGGGGTGGCGGAGTCAGACGGCTCCTGACCGGCGCGGTCCCTGTTGAGGGGGAATGGGCAAGGGGCCGCGGGGTGAGGCCGCGGGGCCTTCTCTGACCACACCCTCCTGGGGGGGCAGCTGAGCCCTGCTGTGCTCACACTGGTGACCGTCCGCCTTCCTCGTTAGCCGCCTCCGCCTGCAGTGGCTGCCCGCTCTTAACCCCGGGGGCCATGGGGCACCTTGGCAGGGACCCCCTGACCCTTGGGCGCCCTCTTTCACGAGGGCTCGGTTGCCTTTGACCCCTGTCACGGGTCCTGGGTGGGCTCTGGCGTGGAGAGCGGCTTGCGTTAACCCCGCCCCCATGCCTCCACGCTTTCCAACCCAGGCTCCAAGGCACCGGGCATGCTGCGCCCGGAGGGGACACTGGCCAGGGCAGTCCAGCCCCATGTCCAGCAGCGCCATCATGCTGGCAGCTGACATGGCAGATGCTGGGGACTTTTCTCTAGGGTGCCCGCTGCCAACAGCGGCCCCTGCACCGCGGGGTGCAGGTCATCTGGGCAGGGGTCCCCGAGAAGCAGCTCCTGGTTCCTGGAGACGGTGCCTCAAAGAATGACCCTGCCCAGGCCCCTGAGCTGAGACTCAGCATGTCCATGGCTGTCTGGGGGTGCCTGAGGGGGTGGGGCCAGGACCCCCCATTCCTGCTTGTGCTAGAACTGTCCCTGGCCGGGGTGGTCGGGTCCTGCTCCACTCTCCACAGGGGAGGGATGAGGGATGGAGCTTCCCAGCCTCGCGGAAGTGAGGCGGGGGGTGGGGCGGGGGTGCCGGGCTCTGACCCAGGCTGCTGTAGTTTCTGCTCAGAGGCCTGTCTGCCCACCCCTCGCTGCCCAGACGTGTGGCGGCCCACTCCCCCCTCCCCCACCCTGCTGTGCTCCCGTCCCCGCCTGCGAGGCTGAGTCAGTCAACCCCTGGCAGCAGTGTGGGGTCCCCAGGCCAGGAGTCTGAGAGGACCTGGTACTCATGAACACGCGCACACACACACACACACACACATGTGTGCGCGCTCTCATACCTGGACACATCAACACACGTGCACAGCCGGAAGCACACGTGTGCACAAGCACACACGTACACACACGTACACAGCAGGCACGCTTGCACACACTCCAGCGCACACAGACGCACTTCCGAGCACCCCGCCTGGTGGGGGCTGGCCTTCGGGACTGGGAAGCTCTGGCTTCGGTCTGGGAAGGGGGTGCACTGTCATTCCTTGGGGTGGGGTCCTTTCTGCCCCTGGGAGGGTTGGGGGAGGAGATGTGAGCCCCCTGCCACCTCTGCCACGCCCACGGGGTTGGGACAACCTCACTGTCCCCACCTCTACAGGGGGCGCCCCCCCCCCGCCCCAGGCTGGGGCTGCCCTCCCAGGACCCTTTCCCACCACACTGGGAACCAGCAAGGGGGCGCTAGCAGGGGGCAGGTTGTTCCTGGGGCCCGTCTCCCCCTCCTCACTCAGCACCCTGTTCCCCAGCTTCTTCCGGTAGGGGTTCCTGTTTGCACAGTCCGCTGGGCGGGGGGTGGGGGCGCTGTGGCCGGGTGCCAGGAGTTCTCAGATGCCCAGGCCAGGCCCCGCCCTGCCGGCCGGCTGGGCAGACTCCACAGGCCGTGTCTGTTTCCTGGACCCAGGCCCCGCAGCTCCTGCCTGCCCTGCTGACGACCCCTGTGCCTGGGCCCAGGTGTGCTTGGTGGTCAGTGGGTGAGGGGAAGCTGGGGTGGGTACCCCCTTATAGGCTGGTGCCCTGCAGATACTGGGTGTCAGTGAACATGTCTGAGGCCTGGGCAAGGTCACGGCTTTGGCTGGGGGTGCAAGACCAAGCCAGCAGGCTGCCCCCTTGGGCAGCCTGGTCATTGTCCTAGGGGCCCCTCCCCTGCCTCATGCCCCCCTCAACCCTGCGGGAGGGGGAGTTAGCTGTGTCCTCAGGGCCCCTGGGGTCAGCCTCAGGGCAGTGCCCCCTGTGGGACTCCCCCTGAAGGAAGGCACCTCACTGGGCAGGACAGAGTGGGCTGCCCAGGGGCCAATTCTGTCCTGGGCATCTCTCCAGTGTGAGACAGGGACTTGCGGGGACTGCTGTCTCCACACCTGGGTGTGGCCTTGTCCCTGTGGGTCCTGGGGGCTGAGCTGACCCCACAGAGGCCACCCGAGCTCCAGGCTCCCTCTGAGTCCCCAGAGGTGCCTGACAAGTCCCCATGATGTGAGCAGGTGCGCGTCCTGTGCAGGGTGGGGGGCCTGACTGTTGTCCACTGCTGGACTGGGGTCCTGACCCAAGAGCATGGACACAGCTTCCTGGCGGGCAGGTGGGAGGAGACTGAGGGCAGGTGGGGGAGACGGAGGGCAGGTGGGGGAGATCAAGGGCAGGTGGGGGAGACAGAGGGTCATGTTTCCCTCATGAGCAGAACCTGCAGGGTTCTGCTCACTCCCATCCACACCTGTAAGAAGGTGGCAGGCCAGGTGGACCCAATGGCGTTCCTTTTCGGAGCTCGTGGAGTTTGGGAAGCACAGAGGAGTCTGCCGGGGTGAGGGGGCGCTCAGGATGCCAGCGGGGTGCTAACACAGAGGGCTTCCTGCCTGGCATCGCCCTGGTGGAGAGAAATCCCTCCGTGGAATGTTCAGGACTTCTCTGCCCTGTGCTTGGGAGTCTCTTTCTTTGAACTTCTTTGCCGTCAGCCACGGTGACTGCCTGTGTCCTTTGAGAGACGCTGGTGAGCTGAGCCCTCTGGGCCCCCTCCCCCCGCACTCAGCGCCTCCTGCAGCTGACCCCGGTCCTTGGATGCAGCGGGCCTGGCAGATTCCCTGGGGAGCCATGGTTTGGGGGGGCTCTTTACTGAAGGCCTCGAGAAGCCTCAGACACTGGCGTGGCTGGGAGAGCTTGCCTGCAGCTGCCCTCCAGTGGCAGGCGACATGTGAACTGGGTTTACTTGGCATAACCCTGTGTGTGTGTCCGTTGAACCCTATAGCGATGCTTTTCGCAGTGTGTGTGAGAGAGAGAGAGAGAGAGAGAGAGCCTGTGGAGTGCGGTTGGTGTGAGTTGCACCCAGCTCCGCCAGGTCCTGACGACCCACCATCAGGCTGGCCCAGAGCGTCTTCAGGGCGGGGCCTTCAGGACACAGGTCAGCAGGTCCTCCTCTGGGCACTTTGGGGCAGCGAGGGGCCAGCGGGCCACAGCTTCACCCCAGGAGGCCACTAACTCGCTGCCGTCCAGTTGAGGACAGGGTTGAGCTGCCCCAGCAGGGTCCGAGGCTGGACCTCAGCACAGGGGCAGAAAGCCCGTCTGTCTCTGGAGTTGGGTCTCGGACCCCAGCGTCCTGTGTGACCGCCGCCCTTCTCCAGCCCAGGGCTTCTCCATGGACCGAATGCCACCCCGGTTCCTGGCAGACGTCTCCTCAGTGCTCTTTGCACCGGCCTGCGCCTGGCTTGGCTTGGGGGCGCGGTGGGGTGACGGTGGGCAGTACCCTCCAGGCGGGGGCTCACAACCAGCGGAAAGACGGGCAGCATTGGTTGCTGTGCGTCTGGAAGCAGCTCACGGGCAGGGCGGGCTTGGGCTTCAGGGGGCCGCGAGGTTGCTCATTGGGCACTTCAAACCTGTCAGGCTCTTCTCGGGAGACAGGGAGGCAGCGTGGTCCTGTGAGGGGCACCTGGGGTTTCCGAGAACCCAATGACCCCAGCGGGCTCACCGCCTCCCCCCCCCCTCAGGGTCCACAGGGTGGTCAGCCTGTTTAGCTCGTGTCTCAGTGGACAGACTCTCTGTTCCCACTCGGTTCGAGAGACCGGACCTGAGCTGAAGTGCCTTCAAAACGCTTGTTCACAGAGTGCCTTCTAAAGACCGGTTACCCGCACGTCCACACTCCCCGGCCCTGAAAGCTGGACAGACAGACAGATCGGTGCCTGGTGTTTCTCTGCTGTGCCGGGAGGCCCCGGGCCTGTAGAGCCTTGCTATGGGTCCCGGGCAGCGTGGCAGCATGTCCACTAGACACAGCATGTAGCAGGCCATGGCTTGGTGTCCGGTGCTCTGCGAGGCTGTGGCGTCAGGCCCTGGCAGTGTCCCTCTGGGTTGACGAGAGAAACATATCCAGAGACACTCCTGGTGTGTAAGAGGGAGGTTTATGTCAGAGTCATTGTATGTTAAGAACACATCCCAGCTCAGGCCAGACCAAGCCCATCAGTCCAATATGAGCCCCTAGGCGTGATACCAGGCCATAAACTCCTCTCCAAACCCCCGTACACGTGCAAAGATGCCACATGCAGGGAGATCACAGGCCAGTGGGCGGGAAGAGCTTGTGGGTCCAGTGTCTTGTGGACACTGGTGTGGCTCTCCGCATGGCTCCTCCAGCTCCAGGCTGGCTGCCCAGCACAGCTCCATGGGGCTTGTTAGCGGAAATGCCTCTCAGGAAGAGTGCAGGTCCCGCCTCCAGGGAGGAGGACAGCAGCTCCAGAACCCTCAGGAGAAGGCCGTGCCCACACAGAGGCCTCGTTAGGTTAGCTGTGACCTGACTGTCAGGCCAGAGCCCGCCTCTTCACTGCAGGTGACAGGAGATGATGTCACTGCTGCAGGAAGCCCCTTAGACTGGTGTTTGTCTGTGAAGCTGGGCTGACATTGACCACATCCCTCTCCCCACCGCCCCCCCACCAATGTTTACTCTGTCGGGTTCTCCGACCACCCTCCGTTTCTCTCCTTACTCCTCCCTGACTGTCAGATCCCGAGTCCTTCTCCCTCAGGACCCTGCCGTGATCATGTGTCCCCCACCGTCCCCTCCCCGGGTGATGAGCTCTGACGTGCATGGGCAGTCACCCAGACCAGCTGTGCTCGCCTGTGGACCCCTGAAGGCGGTGCCTCCCGGAAGGGAAGGGGCCGGCCCCCATCTTTGCCGGCAGCTGTGTGTCTGGTTCCCCATCAGTGCGACAGCGGCTGGAGAGCGGCGGGCTCCCTGTGGCTTTGGTTTGGGGGATGGGGAGGCTGTCAGCTGCTGCTGCTCAGGTCTGCCCCACGGGGCCTTGACCGAGGACAGAACAGAGCCCGCCCAGTCCCGCAGCAGCCCAGGCTCCCCTTATGTCCGAGCCCACAGAGGCAGCTGCCGTGGCCATGGGCTCCTGGGGAGGAAGGCTGCCTCCCTGGACCACGCGGACCCCCTTCTCCAGGCCGCCTCGCCGGACAACATTCCAGAGTCCACGACCAAGCGTCTAGCTTTCCTTACCTCTGAGGGCACTCTGGCAGTAGTTTTTGTCATAAACAAAATCATTTCAGGGCTGAGCCCTGGTGGCGTAGTGGTTGTGCGCGGGACTGCAGCCCACTGGGATGGAGGTTCAATTCCAGCTCCACAGGAGCAAAGGCTGGTCCTCCTACTCCCACCACCAGAGGGCAGTGATGCAAAAAAAACAAAAAAAATCATTTCATTGGGGCTCTCACAGCTCTTATCACAATTCACCCATCCACTCACCATCCATCTGCTCATCCATCCGTTCATCCATCCATCCATCCATTCATCCACCCACTCACCCACCCATCCAACTATCCACCCATCCACTCATCCATCTATCCAACTATCTAGTCATCCATCCACCCATCCACCCATCCACTCATCTACCCATCCACCCATCCACCCACCCACCCATCCACCTACCCATCCACCCATCCATCCATCCATCCATCCATCCATCCATCCATCCATCCACCCATCCACTCATCCATATATCCATCCATCCACCTACTCATCCACCCAACCACCTACTCATCCACCCACCCACCCATCCACCTACCCATCCACCCACCCATCCATCCATCCATCCACCCATCCACCCATCCATATATCCATCCATCCACCTACTCATCCACCCAACCACCTACTCATCCACCCATCCATCTACCCATCCATCTACCCATCCATCCATCCATCCACCCATCCATCCATCCATCTACCCACCCATCCACCCATCCACCCATCCACCCACCCACCCACCTATCCATTCATCCACTCATCCATCCATCCATCGTGTCAAGCACTTTTGTATGTATGTTGCCATCATCATTTTCAAAACATTTTCTTTCTACTTGAGCCCTTGGCATCAGTTCACCCCCCCTCCTTCCCTCCCTCCCTTCCTCCCTCCCTCCCTCCCTCCTGTGTGAGCCCTTGACATGGTAACTAGGACTCTCAGGGCACAGCCCTGTCACAGACACAGGGCAACCCCTGGCGGGGCCCACGCACAGCCCATCTGGCGTCCAGTCCTTTAAAGAACGCCCGTGCAGCACACTTGCCGAACGCAGCCTCTGCTCGCCTGACTGCTGCATCCAGAAGCAGGGCCGGGGGGCGGCGGGGGGGCGGGCTGGCCGGGCCCTGGGAGGGAGCCTGCAGCCCTCTCTGACCGTGGCTGTGCAAGGTTGGGGGAGCTGGCCTGTCCCCGAGCGTCCCCCTGGAAGGGATGTGATGGGTGGACAGTGCTCACGTGCCACTAGCTGCCACTGTGCAGGTCTCTCTGCTGTGAACGTGTCATGAAGGGGAGCCCCTCAGACCCCACTGACGTCCCCCGCAGCACCTGGGGCCTGTGACAGCTGTGACTTTTCATGTGGGACAAAGCCGAGCCTTAACAATGGCCAAAAGACCCCGTCTGCCAAGTGGACCAGGGCGGGGGTGGGGGAGGAGGTGGGGAGCCTCTTCCTCTAGCTCCCCAGGCCAGGACGCCTGGGGTGAAACTCACCCGCTCCCTCATGGGCTCCTGGCCCAGGCAGTCAGAGGCGACGAGACTCCAGATCTGGGGGGCTCTAGGGGTGGGGCTGCCCAGACATGAGGGGGTCCTAGATCTTGGGGAGGGGCTCCACACCTGAGCTGGGCTCTGCGCACTGAGGGGCCCCAGGCTCCAGCGTTTGGGGGTCGGACTTGGCGTGCAGGTGGGCTGTGCTCTTCCAGACCGGGGGTGGGGGCGGCCGGGCGCTGGCCAGGGCAGTCTCACCCAGGAAGGGCCCAGAGCACCCAGGGGGGAAGGAGCCTGCGCCTGCAGTGGGGCAGGAGGTGGGGTCACATGGAGCCCCGCAGACGGAGGGGGCATCACCACGGCAGCAGCAGAGAGCGTGCGTATGAAGAGGTGGGGCTCTCAGCTGGTGAGGGTGGTGCTGTGGGGGAGTGGGCATCCTGTGCCCGAGGGAGAGCGGGAGTGTGTGTGTGTGAGTGTGTGCATAAATGTGAGCGTGAGCGTGAATGTGGGTGTGCGTCTGATTGTGCGAGTGTGTGTGTGTGGGGGGTGTACGAGAGTGAGTGTGAGTGTGAGCGTGAGTGTGAGTGAGCGTGTGGATGGGAAAGTGGGGGGCGAGTGAGTGTGTGTGGGGCGTCTATGTGTGTCATTGTGTACTCTCCCGGCTGCCCACATAGATATGCACGGGTAGACACCCCCCCTCAAGTTGTCACCCACAGCCTCGCCTGTGAGGGCCCATGGGGGGGCCCACTTTGCTCCCTCTTCCCCACACCTCCCGCGACCTGGAGTCTTTGCAGCAAACCTGCTGCAGCCTTCCACAGCCCTGTCCACAAGCTAGCCTGGGGTCCGCGTGGGTGCGTGCGCGCGTGCGTGTGTGCGTGCGTGCGTGTGTGTGCTGTGGGCAACAGGGTACGGGGACAGTCGGTTCAAGAGGGACCCTTGGGCCGTGTCCTTGCTGCCAGGTGGGGCACACAGGGTCCGCCCTGCCGACGGTGAGAGCAGGGGCTGCCATGGCCTGACTTGGCTGCTGGGGTGTGGCACCACCGCGGTGGGCATGGGAACTGGACGAGCAATTGGGCACTGGATGGGGCGGAAAGGGGACCAGCTGAGAGAGGTGGCAGGGAAGGGTGCCCATGGGAGCAGGCAGGAGGGACAGGCTGGGGGAGCTGCCCGCCCACGGTGGCCCTCTGTCTAGTGGAGGCTGGGCTGGGCCAGGCCCTACCCACACCAGACAAACAGACCTGGCTGGGTGCCTGCCAGCTAGCATCCTGGGGGACCAGAATCACTCAGGGCTGTGTGAGGGCATGCACGCCGTCATCAGCCCCCCCCCCCCCCCGCCCCATACCCCTCTCCGCTGAGGGGAACCTGGCTTGCCCCTTCTCTTTGAGCTCTGGACAGAAACTGGGCCCAGGGTGCTCGGCAGTGAGCAAACCAGCAAGGGGCCAGTTGAAGGGGCTGTGGGGTGGGAGCTGGCGGTTCTTCCTGGGGAGGGCCGGTCCTGACCTCTCTCACAGTCCCTGTAGTGTACATTGTCCCTGTCCCCTGCCGGCCCCCTCTGAGTCACATGGCCTTCCTGGGGCCTTCCCTGCAGCCCGGGCTGCCCTGACAGTCCCCAGGTGGACTCCAGGGTGGAGGTGCGGTCACGGTGCCCAGGGAAGGCATGACGGGCAGCCTCAAAGCCCTGACGCTGGGCCCCCAGGCTGGGCAGGCTCCTGGGAGGAGATCCCAGCGACACCCAGTGGCCAGACGCGGGTCTGCAGGTCCTGGCCACTGTGGCCACCCCGTGGGTCCTACATGGCCCCGGGGGGGTTCCCGGTGGGCCTTCTGGAGCTGGACATTGGAGCCCAGACCGCAGGGCTGAGGGTGGGCTGGCCCTGGAGGTGTGCAGCCTGGGTGGGAGTTGCTGGGTAATGCTGTCCCCCCCACCCCGCAGACGGCGCCCCCCTCAGCGAGCTCTCCTGGTCGTCCTCCCTGGCCGTGGTGGCCGTGTCCTTCTCCGGGCTCCTGAGTGTCGTGGCCCTCATGCTGGCCTGCCTGTGCTGTAAGAAGGGTGCTATCGGCTTCAAGGTGAGGGCTCGGGGCGGGGGGGATGGGCTCAAGTGGGAAGAC
>PVJH01034024.1:0-21028 GCA_004026705.1 Nesogale talazaci | reverse complement strand
GGCCTCCTGGTGCCCTTGTGTAGCCGCCACCCTTGCCCCTGACCGTCATCATGACTATCATTCAGCCATTGAATAACATCTAGAACTGATGGTAGTGATGATTGTATAACTCTTTAATAAGACTGAACTATTGAAGTGTATAACATGAATTATATGTCAATAAAAAATATAAAAACAAACGGAACCACATTCAGTAGATAGTCTCATAGAGTTTTATTTTGTAATGGCATTAATTCAATGGGGGATTGATCATCCAGATTGGCCGCTTGTTCCATCGCCGATTGCATCCCAAGCAGCACTTTCATAGTATGGTGGTACCACGTTGATGTCTAGGAGGTTTCCAGTCTTCAGCTATTAGGAATAAAGCTGCCATCGACTCGCAAGCTTTTGTGAGAAGAGTGTTTTAATCACTGTTTTAAACACTCAGAGTGTTCTTCTGAAGCAGCTAGAGGTTAGAGTGCCAGGGCCCTGATGATCGCGGTAGCCCTTGTTTCCACTGTAACTCTACAGTCTGTTGCTGCGATAGAGGGATGATGTTAAAAGGTCTCATCCAACCTTGGTTAGAACTTTCCAGTAGCTTTCCATCTCACTTGGTTCTTTCTATGACCTACAAGACCTACACTTGCTCTTGAGTCAGATCTTGACTCCGTGGTCCCATGTGGGTCTAGGCAGCTAACCTTTTATGTCTATGGTTCAAACTTCCCTTCATGCTCACTTACACACTGCTTGCTTTGGTCTTTTCCTCTCTCATGTCTTGGGGTCTTTGTACCAGCCTGCATAGATAACATTCACTCACTGCTGTAGAGTTAATGCCGACCGCTAGTGACCCTGGAGAAGGTAGAACTGCCCCTGTGGGTTTCTGAAACTAACCCTTGACAGGAGTAGAGAGCCTCAGCTTCAATGGAGTTGGCGGTGCTGACTTTGTGGTGAGCAGCTAAGTGCATAACCCACCACATTACCAGGCTTCTAGTGAAGTCGGCATTTAACCTGTTAGGATGCTTTGTTTCTTTTTTGACCTGACTCCTAGCTTGTAGCATTTATTTCTTACATAGATTTATGGTGAAAGTGAGAATGTCGAAAGGCTAGGATGTTATTTTGGGGGACTAAGGCATTCCTGGTCCGAGCCATGTGATTTTCATTGGCCTCATATGCGTGTGTAAGATAGACATTGAGTAGGGAAGACTGAAGAAAAATGAGTGCCTGGAACTCTGGTGTTGGTGAAGAGTATTGAGAGTACATGGTCTGTCCAAAGAACAAACAGATCTGTCATGGAAGAAGTACCACCAGGATGCCTCTTAGAGACAAGGATGGAAGGAGATTGCTTCGTGTTCTTTGGCTATGTTACCAGGAGAGATCAGTTCTTGAGAAGGAGCTACCTAGAAAGTGGAGGGGCTGATGGGCTGAGCCCCGGTGGCGTAGTGGTTGTGCACAGGACTGCGGCCCACTGGGACGGAGGTTCAATTCCAGCAGTGGGGCTGGGCCTCCTACTCCCACCACTGGAGAGCAGTGATGCCTTTAAAAAAAAAAAAAGAAAGAAAAAAGAAAGTGGAGGGGCTGAGAAAAAGAAGACCCTCAACAAGAGAGATTGACCCCGTGGCTGCCACAGTGGGCCCAAACATGGGAACAATGGAGCGGATGCTGTAGGACCAGGCAATGTTTTGTTCTGTTGTACAGTGGGACTAACTGGCTGGCACCAGCAACAAGAACATACAGAGTATGGTCTGACTAGGGCGTGACTTTCTGGTATCTCAACAGAGAGCGCGGGCCATTTACCCCTATCTTTCTATACGAGGTGAGACTTCACAAAGGCCCAGGTTTGAAAGGGCAGGCAACCCAGTAAATGGTGGTCCTCAGCACTGCGCAGTCTCCGAAGTTTCTGCTCAGCTCTAGTCTCCTAGAGGAGACTCCTTTAGTTCCCCTCTGTGCTCATCCAGCTTAGGGCCAAGGGACGAGAAAGAGTTTTAGGGCCTCCTCTGACATTTCTGTGCCATTCCAGCACCCGCCCTTCAAATCCCAGTCATCTGGCAGCCCCAAGCCTCAGCATGTCTCCTCTGGGCCCCGAGGATCACTTTCTGCTTGGACTGGATTTCTCAACCAGGAGAGAATGTGGAGCTCGTCTTGTTTGCCTTCTTTCAAGTTGCACACCTCTATTTTGGTTGCTTCCTGTGTTTTCTTGACAATAGTTGTTTTATGTCTTTTCTCCAGTTTATGGTTGGAGGAGTACAGTAAGAGTTATCCCTGCAAGACTGTAGTTGTAGGGAACTCAGTGTATATCAATTCCCTTTCAGCCCTTTTATAAAAGCAGAATTGGAAGGAAGTCTGTTATCATGGTTCGGCTTTCGGATGCTATCCGAGATTGCCTGATCTGCAGGGAACTTGGGGATGTGAAAAGATGGTGGCTGTGAGTCCTTTGGGCACTATTATGACCTCATGCAGAGGGTCTCCCTCTTCTGAATAGCTTGCTTTTGCCCTGTATAAGACTTCATAAAGATGTCTCTCTCGACATATAAAAAAGGACAAATGAAATAGGTCTAATTTAAATAAAAAACAAAAACAGGAAAATAAGACCACAAATTAGAATATTAAAAAGTTCACTGACATTTAGTTGATGCTGACTTACAGCGACCCTCTGGGACTGGGTAGAACTGTCCCTGTGAGTAAAAAGCCCGATCTTTTCCCCAGGAAGTAGTTGGTGGTTTTGAACTAATAACCTCGAGGAGCACGGCCCATTGCATAACCACTACACCACCAGAGCTCCTTTAAAATATAAGGTGGTGGGTCTAAAACGGTTTTTAATGTTCTGCACTCGAAGGCTTTCTTACCGTTTTGCTGGTGACTCTGAGAATCACAGAGCGTTTGATTTCCTGAGCATAGAGGTTCGTTTAAGATTGGTGACTATTCATCAGGCTACAATTACAGTCTGGGTGTGACAGGTGTTCTCTTCTACAAAAACCGAACACTTGCTGAAAGTCTTCACTGTACCCTCGTCCAGAACCCTCTGGCACTAAAATAGCTTCGAGTCGTCTGACTATGTGCCATTTAAGCATAACATAATCTGTAAAACATTGAATTTTAGTCAAAAGCAGATGTCACACTATATGTTTTCTCAATGTGTGTTGCTCTGATTTTCCCCCCTAAAACTTAGCCTACTCAGACACTATATAGCCCAACCAGCCCTCCCCTTTTGTCCTACTGATACTTCAAGTTGATCAGAGAAGCCGCTCATATAACTTCATTACTTCTGTTGTCTGTGGATTTCTTAAGAACAGGTACAATTTTGACTCATGACAACTTTGATGTTATTTTTTTCTATAGTACATGCAGAACTGAATGACTGTGGGTGTGTGTCTTCGATAATATGGTTATCATACATTATGTTTATCATTGTTCTTTTGCATTATTAGTAATCATTTTATTGGGGGGCTGTTACAAATCTTATGACAATCCATCATCCAATTGTATCAAGCACACTTGTACATATATTGCCATCAACATTTCCAAAATATTTTTCTTTCTACTTGAGCCCTTGGTATCTGTTCATCTTGTTCCTTTTTCCCTTACTGAGCCATTTCAGGCCCTTGTTTTCTCATTCACAGTCATCAGCCCTACCTGAATTTGCCCTCATTCTTCTCACTGCAGGCCATCCGTCATGTTGACTTCTGACACTGTATTTATTTCCTAAGTCTCTATTAGTTTCCTAGCAACTGACCACAAACCAGGTGGCTTAAAAGAACAGAATCTGTCTCATTTTAATTCTTCTCTGAGTCTGGAAAACCCTCTCCTTACCGCTGTGGCTGCCTTCTTTCTTGTTTCCAGGACCCGGTAAAACACATTTATGAAATCACACCTGCCCCCTCAGACAAATGTATTTTTTTCCTCTGCTTCTGTTACTCTTTTGTGTTTTGACACCAACATGTCATTCAGTTTCTGCTATGAAGCATAGTTATTCTTGTGCATGTTTATTTCATCCACAGATTTGTAAAACTCCCATTAGATTGAAACCACCTTGTCACTTTTGTCTCTTCACGGGGCCAGCCAGGCGGTGTGGTTTCCACTGATGAGGTTAGTAAGGACAGCACCTCAGGGTTCCCCACGTGTTTGAACACACCTCCATCCTCCACCTGGTCCATCCAATCATCACCAGTAGGTTGAGTAGGCATTATCATTCAATCCAGGAAATCACAGAGACTCGGGAGGTTAGGTGTCACTGGGAGGAAGAGCGAGAGAACAACATACCTGCATCTTATTTAATCCTCACAGCCATCATACTCAAACCAAACCCACTGCCATGGTGTTGATTCTGAGTCTTAGCGACCCTACCTAGCTGAGTCATCACAGGAGGGGAGCGGACGACGCCATTTTCCTCTGGTGGAGCATCTTTCTGCCTCTAAGCCAGAGACACTTGATCAGCAGATTGGGACTTGGATGGAGGAACTGCCCCAGTTTTGCCACCCAAGGTAGCTTTGTGACTGGCTGTGGGGCCTTGGGTGTGATTGCCCCACCTTCCACCCAAAGACTGGTAGGTTCGAACCACTGACGTTGCAATCAGCCAGCAGCCCAGTGCTTACAGAGCCACCAGGGCTCCTTCACAACAACGGTAAGGGGCGATTTGTTGCTGCTTATTTTATGCTGCTGCTGAGGAGAGAGGCAGCCTCAGTGCCACTCCCTAACATTCCTGATAGCAGATAACCAGAAAGGTACTCAGACCTTTGTCTGTAGAAGTGGGGCCAGCCATTTGCCACTCTGAAGGTTCCTTTTCTGTAAGGCGGCATTGGGGTTAATGAAATGTGACTTCTTTTTAAGGTGTGGTGTAGGCACTTTGAGAGTCAATGGATGTGTCGGGTCATCAGAGGGCTATGAACTTTAGAAGAACCTCAGTAGGACTCAGGCGTCCAGCAGAGGGAGTAGGAGGGCAACATTTGTCTTGCACTTCCAACACGCATTTTTGCCTTTGCTGTTTTGTTGTCTCGGCCCCTGCGTTTCCTTTTGTCTTCCTTTTGGTCTGATGATTGCCCCCTTGCCTGCTGTTGACCTGTTTCAGACTGGGCAGGATCTATTTCATGTACAAACACCCTGTACTTCACAGGGCAGATAGTATGAGAAGTTCCCTAGGTTAAGAATCCCATCTGAGGGCTGAGCCCTGGTGGCGTAGTGGTTGTGCGCGGGACTGCGGCCCACTGGGACGGAGGTTCAATTCCAGCAGTGGGGCTGGGCCTCCTACTCCCACCACCGAGTGCAGTGATGCCAAAAACAACAACAACAAAAAGAATCCCATCTGAGAGTATGCGCTACCTAAAAACACTTTATGAAGAACGTATTCAGAAAACAGAAGATGGTGTTAGCTAGTCCTTTCCTGGCATGTTCCATGGGAAAGTGGGGAAAGTGGGCAGCGAGAGGCAGAGTGTGGAAAGCAGTAGAGGAAGGCCAGGGGAGCATCACAGAAGGCCCAGGCTCAGGCTGGCAGATGCCAGAATATGTGGGAGGGCAGCTATAGGCTGGGCGATAGAACGATTGGTTCCGCATGCAGATGGCCTGCAAGGATGAGGTTGGTGCCAAGATGGCCCAAATGCCCTTGAGATTGAAAACTGAGAATGTCTAGGTGGAGATTCCGTGGTGTGACAAGCTCAGAACAGGTGGAGTAGGAAGTCTGGAGAGACAAGGTCTGGGGCCTGCTAACAAGCTTGTTGGGGTAGGGTTTGGAGACTACCCATGCTGTCTAGCAAAGCAACAGGCTGATATCACCTGACCCAGCAGGCTGACACTGACCAGGCAGATAGCAACCAGACTGATGCTAGCCAGGCAGGTAACACTTGGCATATCTTGTAAGGGTCTTTAAAGCTGTCCCTCCACAGAATCTCTGAATCTCCTCTGAATCGCAGCTCCCCACCTCATTTTTCTGAAGTTTGACCCCCAATTAACCTCACTGAGGAGTTAACAGCGAAGTGGAGTTTTGGCAGATGGTACATTTGTTCTTTGATGGGGAGGGGAATAGATTTTAGAAATTACAAATTCTAGTTGAGCCAAGGAACCAAATAAAGCTTTTGGTCGGTGCACAGAAGTGTCATGTGCATTCCCTCACAGAGGAGGAATGCTGGTGCAGAGAGCCATGCAGTGCGCCTCCACAGTCTTGCATTGCCAAATATCCTGATTACTCACAGGCTGATCATCTGACGTCCGAGACATCTGGGGGCCACTGTGAGTGGTCCCCCAGGAAGATCTCCTTTTTATGTAGTTTTTTCAGCCTCTGCACACATACCCTCTCTGAAGAAATTAGGGTTCTGTTTCTTCTATTTTGGACTGAGAGTCAGGCAGGTAGTGGTTAGAGCTTATCTGAACACCCAGGAAAGAACCCCAGTTATCTAGAGAAAATGAAGCAACTGTTTCAACATATGAGCTCCACGGGATTTAGGGGAACATGATGCCAAGAATGTATCTAAAAATAACGAGGAAGTATTAAACATTTTTCATTACTGGCGCTAAATTAAGAAAGTTGCATGAGCCCAAACTTATCATTGTTTGCTTATCACCTCCTGACTTTGATTTTTTTAAAGATTGAAGTTTGGAAAGCATTTTTAAAGATGAATACACAGAAGAAAAAAATGTAAGTAACCATTTATAATATAAAATTCCTTCTGTGTTTTTAAAAATTAACATTACTTTTATTTATTTTAAGAGTGGTGAGTGTTCAAGATGGACATTGGGCCTCTACTTAAGTCCTCCCTCAACTTTGTTCTAATAACCTGGCACTCTGTGATGCTCACCTTCCCTGACACAATTGCTGAAGTCAAAATGAGTGTTTAAACTAATGTGAAGAAAGCCGATGGTGCCCGACTATTAAAATATATAGGTCTGGAGTCTTAAAAACTTAAAGATGAACAAGTGGCCATCGAGGGGAAGAAACAAAGTACACATGAAAGAAGCACACTAGCCAATATGATCATGAGGTATCAGGGATCAGATATCAGACTTTGAAAGACCACAAATAAACAATCATATTAATATGGATCAATGGGGTTGGAGTAGAAATCCAAAACCCATCTGTAGATAATTGGACATCCCCCTCACAGAAGGGTCACAAGGAAGGGACGAGCCAGCCTGGGTGCAATATAGCACCAACAAAACACACATTTCCCTACTTCTTTAATGCTTCCAACCACCTCTGTCCCCACTATCTTGATACCAGTCTTACCTTACAAATCTGACTAGACTGAATCATGTACACTGGTATAGATAAGAGCTCTTAACACATGGAATCCAGGACAGATAAACTCATTAATAGCATTAGTAATGGGGGTAGTGATGCCATGAAGATAGGGGAAAAGTGGGGGAAGAAGGGGAACTGAACGCAATGATTGACATATAACCACTCCATCCACCTCCCCTCCCTTCAGGGGGTGAGCAATAGAAACATGGGTGAAGGGAGTGAGCAAATGGTGTAAGATTTGAAAATAAGAATTTATCATTTATCAAGGGTTCACAAGGGTGGGGGAGTGGGAGACGGAGGGGGAAAAGAGGAGCTGATACCAAGGAGTCAAGTAGAAAGAAAATGTTTTGAAAACGATCATGGCAACATCTGTACAAATGTGTTTGATATAATTGATATATGGATTGTTTGTTTTTGAAATCATTTTATTGGATGTTCTTGCAGCATTTATCACAACCCATCAATTCATCCATCGATCCACAGAATTCTCTGTGTTTTGAGCTCTTATCTGTACCAGTGTATATGCCCTTGTCCTGCTTGATTTGTAAGGTAGAATTGGGGTCATGATAGTGGGGGGTGGGGGAAGACAGCATTAAAGAACTAGAGCAAAGTTGTATGTTTCATAGGTGCTATATTGTACCCTGACTGGCTTATCTTTTCCTTGTGACTTTTCTGAAAGGGGTTGTCCAATTGTCTACAGATGGGCTTTGGGCCTCCACTCCCCCCACTCATTCACGTCAACATGATTTTTTGTTCTGGGTCTTTGATGCCTGATCCCTGACCCCATTGACACCTCATGATCACACAGGCTGGTGTCTTCTTCCATATGGACTTTGTTGCTTCCCAGCTAGATGGTCCCTTGTTTATCTTCAAGCCTTTAAGACCCCAGACACTACATCTTTTGATAGCTTTGCACATTCAGCTTTCTTCACCTCCTCTGCTTATGCACCCATTTTGTCTTCAGTGATTGTGTCTGGGAAGGTGAGCCAGGTTATTAGAACAAAGTGTTTCTTGCATTGAAGGAGTACTTGAGTAGAGGCCCTATGTCTACCTGCTACCCTAATACTTAATATATAAGTATATACACATAGATCTATTTCCCTATCATTATATATAAGTATATTTACATATGTACCTTCCTGTAGTTAGACCACTATAAAAATTCTTTGCCTCCTAGTTCTTTCCTCTATTTCCTTTTACTTTCCTCTTGTCCCACTGTCATGTTTAACCTTCATTCAGGTTTTAGTAATTCCTCTTGGCTATGTTTCCCTTTCTCAAAACCCACAAGGCAGTCTTAGCCCTCCTCGCCATCGATCTTAGGTCACTTGTTGTTCCCTTGTCCTTGGATTTGTTGACACCCCTTCCTTTCCTCCACCTCGCCCTCGTGTCTTCCTGGAACCGTCACTTCTGTTGTTTTCTCCTCTAGATTGTTAATCCCATCTATCTTATATAGATAGACATGCACAAACAATAATAAGCCCCCAAACAAGACAAAGCAGAACAAAACAACAATAAAAATACCAACAATTATAAAAATGACAAAAAAGAAAAGCTAAACAGTTTTTATCTAAAACCTAAGAAAAGCTAAAAAAAAGAAAAATAAATAGTTGCAGGCCTGTGTGATTTTTTTTTTTTGCATTACTGCCTCTGGTGGTCGTGGGTGCTACCCAGTGCCGCTCCTGAGAGCCGCCGCTGAATTTGAACCACTGAGCCCGGAGGCTGCAGTCCCGCACTCAACCACTTACGCCACTGGGGCTCAGCCCGGTCTGTGTGATTTTTATGAGTGTTTTCCAGTTGAGTCCGATGGGGTGCCATGTCATGCCCTTAAAATATTTTCCTTCAGTCCAAAGTCTATTTTCGGTATTTCCCCAGGGACTTCATTGCTTTGCTTCTTTGCTGCTCTGCTGCACACCATAGCATTTCGCCCTAGTGGGGTCAATTGGGCACAATTCTCCTACTGTGTCTCCAGTCTTGTCCCTTGTAGTGCAAAGACTTAGGGATGTTGTGTTTCGTAGTGGGGTTGGCCCTGTGGTCTTCTTTGTGCATTGACGGCTCTGAGCAGGAATATCATCTTTGGGGCTTGGTGGGCCAGTATGTATTCCACCCCTCTCCTTCCCTCTTCATTTGCTTCTGTGTGCTCTGATCTCAGTGCTTTAGCTTCAGTGCTGTCCTTTGAAGTGCATTTTTCTGGAGGTGGAGTGGGGTGCCCACATAGTTGGGATTGGGGCCGGCCCTATTGGTTTGCAGATCCATGGCAGATTCATGTCTTGGCGTACCAAGTTGATGTCTGGTACCTCTTTCCCTCTCCTGTGGAGATATAAATTTATAACACCTTCCCCTTGAGCTGGTTAGTTCCCTGGTCCCCCACTATCCATAAATATGGATTGTTATAAGAGCTGTAAAAGCCTCCAATAAAATGATTTTTTAAATAAGAGTGAAAATATGGACTATATTAGCACAAACAAACAAAAAGATGTAGGTTATTTCTTCTGAAGAGCCTCTGGATAGACTTAACACTTAGAACTTTTTGATTAATAATTGAGCCTGTTAAAAGTTTTGCTAAACAGTTACTAAACCATCCATCGACTCTAACTAGGTCCCAGATATGCAATTACTTAAACTAAGCAGCATTGTTGGGTAATCATTGAGATGCTAGCTACAAGTTCAGCAGTTCAAAACTACCAGCCACTTCATGGGAGCAAGAAGAAACTGTTTACTTCCATAATGATTTACAGTCCTGGAAACTTTACATAGTGTGACTGTGAGTAGCAATTAACTTGATAACAGTGCATTTTTTGGCAATCTTTCTGGAAGAAGAATCTGAGTAGCAGGAAAGCTACTGATTGTGCTTCTTTTTAGATGTGGCGTTTTGTGTCTAGTATCTGTATCCTGTTAATTTTGTGTTGTGTTTTCACATACATTTCCTTGGTGCACTTGGGAAGAAAGTTATCTAAATATATGAATTCTCTGGGAAACTGAGGATTTAATTTTTACACCCATGGAATAAATGGGCATATAATTCACATATTATACAATTGAATAGTTAAGTCACATCAATATTCTTTCACTTTTTGATGCACAATCATAAAATTACATTTCAACAAAAATAACCCAAACAACATCATATAGGAAAAATGAACTACAAAACCCGTACATGCTTTCTGAGTATGCATAGAGGGAATTGCTTGCTATACACTAAACTTTTTGTCTTTCTATAGTTGTAGCTAAAGAATATTTTGAGCGACGTAATGTTTCCTCGTAGAGAATGAGCACAAGCAGTAATTGACATCAGGTGTCTCCAGGGCTCAGGCCTTGTCTGAGGAAGAGCGGATGAGAGCCATGTGAAAAGGTTCTCTGTCTCATTCAATGATTCCTGGTCACTGGTCTGCACCCACCCGCCCACCCGCTCCCAACAGGAGTTTGGACATTAACAACATGAGATTAACATGAGAACCAAGAGATGGTCTGTGGAAGGATTGCTTTTATGAATGATTTCACAATATTCCTAGGGCTTGGCTGAGACGGAGCTCAGAAACAATGAAGAACATGTGTCTCTTCGAATGACAGCTGGCATTTTTTGTTCCACAGCTCATCAGATCATCCGGTCTTTACAGATCACCAGCCAGAAAAAAGGCAAACCTGTCAAATTAGGAGAATACGTTTCTTAAGCCATGTGTACTCGGTAGGTGTGGAATAACCCTGGAAGGACTTGGAGAGGCTGCCAACACCATATGCCTCTGGGTGACAGAAACTTGTGTCTTGGGGCTCAACATGAAGGAAAGTCCTCCTTCTAGAACTTTGTGCCTAGAATTTTGTACCTTCTGTTTTGCTGTTTCCAAAAAATGAGCAACATAAAAAGTTTTCCTTCAGTTCTAAAATATTATACAATAACAACAACAACAACAACAGAAAACTCACATATCTTACAATTATTGTTCATTTCTTGGCACAAAGTAAGCTTCCAATAAATATTTGTTGAGTGAGTTCATAACACAGAGAAAATAATACGCCATCCCCATTCCTCAGAAGTAATACTGTGGATGCCTTACTTGGCAGATAGTCTTTAAATTCCTCTACACAGAGAGAAGAAATATTTTTGGGGGGGCATCACTGCCCTCTGGTGGTCATGGGAGCTACCCAGTGCCGCTCCTGAGAGCCGCCACTGGATTTGAACCACCAAGCCCACAGGCTGCAGTCCCACACTCAACGACTAACACCACTGGGGCTCAGCCCTTGAGCAAATATTTTTAAAACAGTTTTATTGACATAGAATTCATATAGCATACAATTCAATAGTTAAATTCAGAACAGTTGTGCTATCCTCATCACAATCAATTTTAGAACACTTTATTGTTTCCTGTACTCATTCCTATTAGCTCCCTCTTTTCCCCCAACCTCTCCTGGCACACCCCTAAGAAACTATTAATCCAGTTACTGTCTCTAGATTTACCTATCCTAGATTTCATATTTAGAAAAACTTAACAACAACATTAAAAACCCAAACATCCAACAATAACGAAATAAAACTGAGGAAAATCTCCATTAAAAACAAAAGAAGAAAATATAAAAAACAAATTTAAAATCACTGCTGCATTCCATTTTCCAAGCAGGATGATCTGCTTTTCTTCCCAAGTTGGCCACTTGTTTTAAGACAAGACTTTAGTACCTCAGACACTATTCTTTGTGACAGCCAGGGAACCATCCTCATTTTCTACCCGCACTTTGCTCTGGCCTCCAGATCTTCAGTGATCTCTCCATTATGGTAAGTGTTGAATAGGGCTACTAATTATTCTTAAAAATTGTTCATAAGAACGAATTGTTCTTAGATTATCTTAAGTTCATGCTTAAAATTCACTCATATATCTAAGGCATGTCCCTGGTTCACTTTGAAGATATAATTTTATTGAGAAACATTATAAATCATCTCCCTAGAGCATAAGCCAACCCTATTGGTAGTCTCATTAATTTAGTAAATGGTATAGAATTTAAAACTCTGTTGAAAAAAAGACAGTTTTTTTGACTAAAATACATGGATTGTTGAATTTTACAGAGTAAAAGTTTTAGTGGCTGCACACTAATCAAAAATAATGAGAGCTGGAGGTAGAGCAAAACTTTCAAGAACTATCTTTCACAAATGCAGAACTCAGTCTGTTGGACCCAGTCATGTGATTAAAAAGCAGAGTGTGAATATAGCAAATTTATGGTAGTCTTTAGTTGTCATTTATTTGGCACTCCCCAAGCAAGAGATTTGAACCAAAGTCCAATGACTTACATTCCATAATCTTGGAATCTGTAAAACACAAGTTGTTGTTTTTTTTTTTTTTGTAAAACACAAGTTTTAAGCAAAAACGGAACCATGCAATTGGACTTTTTCCACTTTTTATATTTGCCCAGTAAAGAGCCATATACTTGTTATTCAACCAGATGTACAAAACGAAAAGTGAAAAAGCAAATACAAATACCTGTTAAACAAAAATATCTAAATATGAAGTTACTTTTTCTCAACATGTCCTCCATCTAAACCTATACACTAATTTTTTTGGCATCACTGCCCTCTTGTGGGAGTGGAAGGCCAAGCCTTGTTCCTGGAGAGCCGCTGCTGGATTTGAACCGCCGAGCCAGTGACCTGCAGTCCCACACTCAAGCACTATGCCACTGTGGCTCAGCTCCGCCTTTTTTTTCTTTTTAAAGTCATTTTATTGGGTGCTTGTACAACTCTTATCACAATCCATCCATCCATCTATTGTGTCAAGCACATCTGTATACTACACTCCTTTTTCTTTAATGATCTGTGTTTTTTAATAGTACTCATACAGTGAAAGTTCATAGTAGTTCCCCCAATTATACAATTTAATCATTTAGTCATAGTTAGAAAATTTATGCAATCATCACCACAATTTCACATTTTTTTGTTGTTAGTTCCCTTTTCCCCCCATCTTCCCATGTCATGCCCCTATCCAGTTACTGTCTCCACAGTTCTATCTATTCTGGATATCTTGCCCTCTTTTTTTTCTTTAAGTTTTAAAAACCTTTAATTTACAAATTGTATTTCACATTTCCATAAGATTTTTCAGGGCCCTCTTTTTTAGAGCCCTGGTGGTGGTGCAGCAGTTAAACACCCAGCTGCTGAGGAGAGCTCTGTCTGTGGCAGGAGGAGGGAGGAAAGGGGTGTCAGTCTGCCCCTATTGGACACGTGGGAGAGTGTTCGCCTGTGCTAGGGGCCACTGTGGGTCAGGATTCACTTGATGACAGTGCAGCCCTGCGCATCTGCAGGCCTGATGAGGAGACAAGGGGCTCAGGCCATCCCCAACCACTGACCCTGAGGGTGTAGGGAAGCCAGTGTCACAGACAACACAGGTCTGAGTTCACCCCTCAGATGACTAGAAGGCAGGTGATCTTCCCCTCGGATGCTCTGATACTTGGCCATGTGTTCTGGGAACACTTTGTAAAGTTCTTGAGTCAACAGTCTTTTAAATTTCTTCTAGGTATCCATCTGAACTTTCACCTGTCCACCCTCTCCAACCTTGACTGATGTACTCGAAAATGTCCAGTGGTATCATACTATTGTGAAGCTGCTGCTAATTCCATAACCTTCCATAACTGCTATAGTCACCTGCTTCTTCTCGCAGTACAACATTTCACAGAGTATGTCAATTCCATAAATCTGCTGTAGGCAAGTGGGGTGAAGCCCGGTTCATTGGTGAGGTTTCTACAGAGAAACCTTCTGGTGGGTAGGCCTGTACAGCTCTGCTCTCACGCTCCCTGAGGCGGTCTACACTCTTGGATTTGCACCATGTCAGAATGGCTGTTCTGACATCTTGGAGGTATTCAAATCACATTCCTTGTATTGGGAACAGAAAAACGCCTTATGGGGCAAGGTCAGGGCTGCTGGGTGGATGAGGTTATTTCCCAAGGATATTCCCTAGCACAGGCTCTTGCTGCCCTCAAAGAATAATCAGGTGCATTGTGATGGACAAAATCACCTGGTTCTACTTTCTTGGCCTTTTTCCTCATCTACAAAGTTTTCACTCTTTGTTGTTGTTTTGTTTTTAGCAATTTTATACTAAGTTTTGTGATTGTCCTGTGTCCTCTCTTATCACAATTACCCCTTTTGGGTCCCAGAAAACAGTCAGCATGAATTTCTGAGCTGATCTCTCTGCCTTGAATATAACTGGCCTAGAAGGTCACCTCAGAAGCCACGATTGTTTTGAAGGCCCCCAAAGGCAAGTGTATTACCAGGGAAATTTGTAGTCCTCTACTGATTGCAGAGTCATGTTTAAACATGTTCTGCTTGGGATGAATGCATACTTGTATGAGCTGGAACCTTAATAGCAATACTTATTTTTTTTAAAAATCTCTTGATGTAAGGAGTTTGATCATCATCATCTTTGCATTTATGGAATGAAATCCTGTTTGTTAATTATGTGCTATTTTGAATCATCTGCTCAATCCATTTTACTGCAGTGTTATCTTTACTATTTAAGTGGAAATGCTCTCTAGTATTCTTTTTTAAGAACATAAATCATTTTATTGGGTGCTCTTATTAAAAATCATTTTATTGGAGGCTCATACAGTTCTTATCACAATCACAATCCATATATCCATCCACTGTGTCAAGCACATTTATACATTTGTTGCCATCATCATTCTCAAAACATTTTCTTTCTACTTCAGCCCTTGGTGTCAGCTCCTCAATTTTTGCCCACCTTTCTCTGCTTTTCCTCTTTCATGAACCCTTGATAATTTATAAATTATCATTATTTTTGCATGTCTTATACCAGTGGGTCCCAAACTTATTTGGTCTACCTTCCCCTTTCCAGAAAAAAATATTACTTAGCGCCCCCTGGAAATTAATTTTTAAAAAATTTAAATAGCAATTAAACAGAAAGATATACAGTATGTCAAAATAAATTTGGAGCAAGTCAAATTATAAAGATCTTTTCATTCTCATTGTTTAAAAATAAAAACTCTATAGATGTATTTTATAATTAAATATAGTATGATTGTTTCTAACAGTATGAACTGTTAATTAATATTTTTTGATAATTTTTTGAAATTTTTTGTAAAAAACTAAAATTAATACTAATGAAATAAACATGATATTATTAATTGTAAAGCACATATAATTATTACAAAATAAATAATATTCACCAATTATAGTCCCCCCTATTTGTTAGTTAACTTTAACTTGTCACAATATCACAACAATCTAACTTAGAGTTATATTCCACGCGTAATAATTATGGGAAATCTCCTGATTCATAGCGTGCTCCAAAATCTGCTGGTAGTTCCAGGCTTCGGCGCGGCGCGCGACCGGTCGCACGCATGGCAGTTGCCCGCAGCAGCGCTCGCAGCGCTCACGTGTTTTGGAATGGCGATCACATGAGCAGCAGCAGTGCGCGATGGCCCACACCTCAGTGCAAGTGGGGGAGCATGCGGGAACCGAGCCAACGTCTAGTACATCGTTCAAAGAAAAATGAAGTGTTATGAGCGGACATAAATCAATTTTTCTAAATCTTCTCTTCTTTCATTTATCCTTTCACCGCCCCCTTACAGTTATTCATTGCCCCCAAATGCACCTGTGGCCTCCCCCGCCCCCCTGGCTCGCTGCAGCGCCCACCAGGGGGTAGTGGGGGAATCTCTCTCTTATACTAACCAATGTCTCCCTGTACTCATTTTTCTGTTGCCCATTCCCCTGGGAAGGGGTTTTGTGTAGGTCATTTTAATCAGTTCCCCCCTTTTCCTCCCACTGTCCCCTTACTCTCCTGGTGTCCCTACTCTCGGTATTGGTCCTGAGGGGTTTATCTGTCCTGTGTTTCCAGCTCTTATCTGTACCCATGTACATGCTGGTCTAGCCAAATTTGCAAGATAAAATTGGGGTCATGATAGTGGAGGGTGGGGGAAGCATTAAAGAACCAGTGGAAAGTTATATGTTTTGTCAGTGTTATATTGAGCACTGACTGGCTCATCTTCTCCCCGCCATGCTTCTGTAAGGGGATGTCCAATTGTCAACAGATGGGCTTTGGGTCTCTACTCTGCTATAGCTCTCATTCACATTGATATGAATTTTTGTTCTTGGTCTTTGATGCCTGATACCGGATCCCATTGATACCTCCTGATCACACAGGCTGATGTGCTTCTTACATGTGGACTTGGTTGCTTCTCAGCTAGATGGCTGTTTGTTTATCTTCAATCCTTTAAGACTCCAGACACTATATCTTTTGATAGCTGTGTTCCATCAGCTTTCATCACCACATTTGCTTATACACTGTGTTAGTCCAGGTAGACTAGAGAAACAAATTGATAGACACACATATGGATATAAGGAAAAGGTTTATATACAAGGAATGGGACATTGAGAAAGCATCCCAGCCCGGTCCAGTTCAAAGTCATAAGTCCTATATTGGCCCATATGCCCGATATCAGTCTCTGAAGTCTCCTTCCGACTCACGAAGTCACAGGCCAGTGGGTGAAGAGTCCCGGCGCCAGCAGGGGTCTCCTCATGGCTCCTCACTTCCAGGACTCAAGGTCATCAACAGCATCCAGTGGTGGTAGAAGCAACTCAGCGCTGGCAGGGATCTCCATGTGGCTTCTCCATTTTCAGAAGTCTTGTTCCATCAGGATAAGGCCGTGTGGCTTTTCCTTCGGCTCCTTCAGCAACTCCGACGCTGCCATCTTGTCTTCATCGTAGTTTGTTGTCTCTGAGACTAACGCCAAACAACTGGGGAGATAGTTTCTTGTATCCATGAGAGAAATATTGTGAGATTTCCCAGAAGTCTCAGGAGAAAGCCATGCCCACACGGAGGCCTCATTGGCTACTCAATGGCTATCTCCAGATTAACAGGCTAGACTCCACCCCTACATCTCAATCATGAAGTTAACATAAGCACATGACCGCCACATACACCCATTTTGTCTTCAGTGATTGCATCCAGAAGCTGAGCATCATGGAGTGTCAGGTTATTAGAACAAAGTGTTTCTTGCATTAAGGGAGTTCTTGAGTAGAGACCCAATGTCCGTCTGCTACCGTAATACTTAACATAAAATATATATATACATAGATCTACTTCCCTATTATTATATATAAATATATTTACATATGTACATGCCTGTATTTGGACCTCCATAAATGCCCATTTGCCTCTGAGTTCTTTCCTCTATTTCCTTTTACTTGCCTTTTGTCTCACTATCAGGTTCAGATGGATTTCAGTAATTCCTCTTGGTTACATTGCCCTTGATCAAGCCCTACCAGGCATCCTATGTCCTCCTTGCCATTGATTTTAGGTCATTTGTTGCTAACTTGTCCCTAGGGTTGTTTACCCATACTTCCTCCCCTCTTTTTCTGGCATCCCCCTCTCTCCAAGTTCCCTCAGAACCATCAGCCCCATTTTTTCCCTCTTTTGGATTATTTATCCTGCCTGTTATCTAGAGAGACATGAAAAGACAATTATAAGCACAAAAAACAAGACAGGGAAAAACCAACCAAACAAACAAAAAATCCTGGAACAACAACAACAACAAAAGGAAAAGCCTATAAATAGTTCCAGGTCTGTTTGTTGACCTTTAGGAGCCTGATGGGGTGCCACACCCTGGCTTATTGGGGGCTCTTACAGCTCTTATAGCAACCCATCCATCAATTGAATCATGCACATTTGTACATACACTGCATCATCATTTTCAAAACATTGTCTTTTGACTTGAGGGGGAAGGGGATGGTGGAGTCTAGCAACTACTGAGAGAGTGAGTTGAATTTGAGTGGAAAACAAGGAGGTCTTGTATCCACCGAAGGATGGTGGTTGTATCTGAGCCATCTTGTACATCCTGGGCACCTAGTTGGAAAGTGACCCATTTTCTATCCAAGACTGATATCCCATCAGTCCCCCAGAGAATTCACCTCTCTGAAATTCCTGCTGGAGAACTTGCAAGTCACCAGGACCAAACCACTTCCACAGTTCCTACCATCTTCGTATCAGCTCCTCTTTTCCTCCTGCCTCCCCTTCCTTCCTACCTTCGTGAACCCTTCATAAATTATAGATTATTATTCATATCTTACACCATCTGCTGTCTTCCCTTCACCCACATTGTTCATCTCCCTGTGGGGGGGGGGTTATATGTCAATCGGTTCCCTCCTTCTCTCGGTTCTTTCTCCACCCTCTCCCTACTCTAATAATATTGCTACTCCCATTATTGCACCTGAGGAGTTTATCTGTCCTGAATTCCATGTGTCTAGAGCTCTTATCTGTCCCAGTGTACATGCTCTGCTCTAGACAGATTTGTAAGATAGAACTGGGCTCATAAGAGTGAGGGGGATTTTTAAAGAGCTAGAGGCATGTCTGTTTCGTTGGTACTATACTGCTGTCTCATCCATTCTTTATGGCTCTTATGTGAGGGGATGTCCAATTGTCTTCAGTTGGGTTTTGGCTCTCCAGTCTAACCCACCTCGTTTTTTATCTCCAGTGTTTCTTTTAATGCTCTCTGCTTTACATACTGTCTTGCCAAGATTATTCTAAATTTCACACTTAAAAAAATCATTTTATTGGGAGCTCGTACTACTCTTATTACAATCCACCCATACATCCATTGTGTCAAGACATTTGTACATTTGTTGCCCTCATCATTCTCAGAGCATTTGCTTTTTATTAGAGTCCTTGGTATCAGCTCCTCATTTTCCCCTCGCTCCCCTCTCCCTCATCAACCCTTGCTAATTTATAAATTATTATTTTTTTTTCATATCACTCTTCACCCACTTTCTCATTGTCCATACCCCAGGGAGGAGATTATATGTATATTCTTGTAATCGGTTCCCCTTTTCTACCTCACGTTCCCTCCACTCTCCTGGTATTGTCACTCTCACCACTGGTCCTGAAGGGATCTTCTGTCCTGGATTTCCTATGTTTCTAGTTCTTATATGTACCAGTGTGCATCTATGTTTTAGCCAGATTTATAAGGCAGAATTGGGATCTTGATAGTGAGGGGTGGGGGGAGGAAGCATTTAAAAATTAGAGGAAAACTGTATGTTTCATCATTACTACACTACGTTCTGACTGGCTCATCTCCTACCCGTGACCCTTCTGTGGGGGAATGTCACAGATGGGTTTTGGTCCCCATTCTGCACGCCCCCTCATTCACAATACGATTTTTTGTTCTTTGATACCCTTCTGCACCTCGTGATCATGCAGGTTGGTGTGCTTCTAACATGTGGACCATGTTCCTTCTGAGCTAGGTGGCCGCTTATGTACCTTCAAGCCTTTAAAACCCTAGGCATTATATCTTTTGATAGCTGGGCACTATCAGCTTTCTTCACCACACTTGCGTATGCACCCTTTTGCCTTCAGTGACCATATCGGGAAGGCGAGCACACGATGGTATGTTCTTTTGTTCTTTGATGCCTTATACCTGATCCCACTTCATACTTTTCCATTCTTTGAAATAAATCAAGTAATTTAGGTACTATATGGCCTTTCCGTTTTGCTCTTGTTTATTGGTTTCTTCGTTTTAATTTGACTGTAAGACCATCTAGACTTGTCTTTTAACATTTCCCTTTTAAAAACTTATTTATGATTGGCTGAGCCCCGGTGGTGTAAATTGTTGAGTGCGGGACTGCGGCGCATGGGTTTGGCGGTTCAAATCCAACGGTGGCTCTCAGGAGCAGCACTGGGTAGCGCCCACGACCACCAGAGGCAGTGATGCCAAAAAAAATAAATAAATCTTATTTATAATTAAGAAAACTTTGTCTAATCATTTAATGGTTGTGAGCTATCTGACCCCATTCATTCCTTGAATTAATTTTGATAATATATAATTTCTTTAAATAATATCCATTTTATCAATAGAAATAATGACCTAAAGTTTATGATTTTCACAATTATAATTTATGTTCATGTATCCTTTTTTTGTTTGTTTGTTTTTGGGGCATCACTGCCTCTGGTGGTTGTGGGCGCTACCCAGTGCTGCTCCTGAGAGCCGCCACTGGATTTGAACCGCCAAGCCCTCAGGCCGCAGTCCCGCACTCAACCACTTAACACCACCGGGCTCAGCCCCCATATATCTTGTTTTTTGCTAGATATTTATTTACTAATTTATTGGCCTTGTTAAGAAATAAACTCTTGGTGTTATCAATACTAGGGTCATAGAGTTTTGATTAGCTAATTGATGATTTCATAAGCCTTCCCCCAAGCCTGATGCTGCATTCTTTTTCATATAAACCTTATTATCTGAGTATTTGCTCAGCATACAATTTGAATAAGTATGGTAAGAGAGTACAACCCTGATGCACGCCATTGTGATTAAAATTTTTTTTTTTACAGTTTAAAAACCTTTATTAGATGACCAGCCACTAGTTTTCATCCACGTTGACTGTAGGTTTTTGAAAGCGGTGACAGGCACGTAGGTAACCAATGTGTAGAGCTGGTTTGGGGAATCTTCATCCTCATTATGGAATTTTATGGACAACCGCATGCGGATCCCGTATGAGACATTCCTGATTCCTTTGGCCCAGACAGCTTTGTTGAACCTGGTGTCATTCAGATATCTGGTGTCCCCATCTCCCTCACGGCAAACTTCTGAATCTCCTTGAGCGCCCTAGGGGCACATTTCTTGATGCCCACACCATGAATGCGCTTGTGAATGCTGATGGTGTGCTCTGTGGGCACGACCTTGCTGATGGCTGAGCAGCCCTTCTTCTCCTCACCACCCTTCAATGCAGGAGTCATAGTGCCAGGACCAAGCTGGAAAGCTAACTTTTTTTTTTATATAAATCATTTTATTGGGGACTTATACAGCTCTTACTGAAATCCATCCACCCATCCATCCATCCATCCATCC